>OZ038507.1:81210355-81282855 GCA_964036315.1 Acanthosepion esculentum
TATATGATTATAATATATTACATATATATATATATATATACATATATATACATATATATATACATATATATATATATATATATACATATATATATATATATATACTATATATATATATATATATATATATACATATATATATATATACATATATATATATATACATATATATATATATACATATATATATATACATATATATATATACATTATATATATATATATATATACATATATATATATATATATATACATATATATATATATATATATATATATATATATATATATATATATATATATATATAATATATATATATATATTATATATATATATATATATATATATATATATATATATATATATATATATATATATACATATATATATACATATATATATATACACATATATACATATATATATATACACAGACACACACACACACACACACATGGGTAAATTGTTGCTATTTCATATTTGTAATTTCATGCATGTGCATTGTTTTTGTTTTGTCAACTGCACAGTATAGTAGGGTCAGTTTGGCACCATCTGTGAGAAAAAGAGCACCATGACACAATTCACTCCACCAGAAATTTGGAAACAACCTGTTGTGCCGCTTGGCATTCACTCCAGAACCTCCGATACAAACATTTCAGAGTGTTTCAGTGTCAATTTGAGGACAGTGCAGAGGATTTGGAAAGAGTTTGATGAGTCTAATGGCGATTACGAAAGTGTTTGGAGTGATCACTAGTGATGGTTACGTTATGCCTCCATTCATCTTCCACGGGGCCTTCAACATGGATGCCTACATCAAGTGCCTTTAGTAGGTCGTGTTGCCCTGAGTCAAGAAGGGTGGCTGCTGGAAGACCCTATGTCTGGCAAAACGACTCTGCACCGTGCCACACAAGCAGGAGAACCCAGTCATGGCTGTCAAAATTTCTGCAACCACATCACCCCTTACATCTAGCAACCTAACTTCCCAGACTGCAACCCCCTTGATTATTATGTGTGGGGCACAGTTGACCGAGAGACCAACAAAACGCCTTGTAATACCAAAGATGAACTGACGGCAAGGATTATGGCAGCATTCACCAACTTAAACAAGGAGACTGTCCAGAAGAGTTGCAGGAGATTCTGAAGTCGTTTGGAGGCCGTGGTTGAAGCCAATGGTAATTTTATTGAATAAATTTACTCTTTAGTATTTCAGAATATTTTTGTGTAATTTTGGTAAATATATCTGTTAAAATGAGTTGTCAGTGTTATTTTCATTTTTCTTTTTTTTTTTTTCTGCATCATTTAGACGACAATTTATCCATCGCAACCTGCATATCTGTTAAAATGAGATGTCAGTGTTATTTTCATTTTTTCTTTTTTTTTTGCATCATTTAGACGACAATTTATCCATCGCAACCTGCATATCTGTTAAAATGAGATGTCAGTGTTATTTTCATTTTTGCGTCATTTAGACGACAATTTATATATCGCACCCTGTATATGCATACAAGTAGACTGTTTTGGGCGTTCAAGCTTGATCAATTACCATTTATTCTATTTTATAACCTGTAAGACGGGTACAATACAATCAGTTTCACTTTCTGTTTCCTGCTATTTGGCATTAGGCCAGGCTTAGTTAAGCTTGGTAAACTCACTCACACACATTTTGGAGTTTAGGGCGCTGATAAAACGTGTTATTATAGGTTATTGTATCAGTTTTGAAGTGTGATCAATTGCTATTTTTTATAATTACAATTAATCATTTTCTGCACTAAAACTCAGGTGTCACACACTCTAGATTAGATGTACTTATTTCCAGGTGTATTTCACTAATTAAAAGATCAGCTGCAATTCATTATCAGTAAAATAATCAATTAAGATTACTGCAGAATTAGAATTTAAAAAAATATTCTAAGCAGAATAATTCAGGTCATTCCACTAGATTACTTTTTTAAAGTCTTCTCCAACTTGCTAAATAACTTTTTTTTTCATAGTCTTTTTCATTGATTCCCCAACTGAAAATCATGATCACCTTGAGAAAATGATGTGAACAGATTTTAGTGTGCTAATTCTAACTTTCCAATCTAGCAAAACTGAATAGTGCTTTCACAAATTTTAACAATTCTTACCTCTGTCCCATAATAGTTGTTACATTTCCATACACATTTGATACATTAAATGTAACAAATATTATGGATCAAAGTATAATCCAGGTGTACAGGTGTTTTTATTAGAAACATGCAAGACAACTTGAAGGTTATCAGCATAGAAAATGCGATTGAAAAAAACTAGGTTCAAATCTAGGGTGAAATGGGTTATGTTCCCTCTACATTTGAAACTAAACTCTCCCTGTCCCATCACAAAAATGTTTTGGTCTGGCATACCATGATGACTTTTAAGATAAAGGTTTGAAATGTTATTAACATCTCATAGAGATGAGTAGTCTGGAGTGTATGGGTAAATATTAACAAACCAAATGCTTTCATATTTCTCAAGTCATTTTTATTAAAAAAAATAAAAAAGTAAGCTATTAGAAATTTATCATCATCCAGTCACGTCCCTATACAATCTGAATTTGATTCGGATTATAGGGAGGATAGTGTTGACAAGTATTTAGTGATTTATATATAAAAGTGAGAAATTTATTTATTTTTATCTCCTGCACTTCCTTGCGGTGCTGTGCAATAGGCACTGTGACCAGAAGTAAGCATGTTTTTCAAAATTTTCTTTCCATTCTTTTTATAAATTAACTACTCCAGATCAAAGATATCAAAAGAAAAAAAAAAGGTTTTTCTTATTAAATTGTATAAAAGTTGATTTGGAGAGGGTTTAGTTTGATTTGTAAACTGATCCCCCTTAAGAAATCATATCATATGGGGGTTGTTGCTGTTATTATATATATATATATCTTTTAGGCATGTCTGATTAAATAAATTAAAAAACATTATGTCTGCTTATTTTTAGCATAATCCTTTCATATTCATGAATATTTTCCCATGTATTACAATCAAATGAGACAAGAAATACACTGTAACAGTGAAAATTCTTGCATCATTTGATTGTAATACATGGGAAAATATTCATGAATATGAAAGGATTATGCTAAAAATAAGCAGACATAATGTTTGTAATTTATTTAATTAGACATGCCTAAAAGAGAATTTGCTGCCTAAATACACACACACACACACATTATATATATATATATATATATATATATATATATATATATATATGATAGAAACTGTAAGGAGGATTTGATAATTATAATTATCAAATTATCCTTACAATTTCTATCATATGTATATCATTGCTTGATCCGGCTTCTAATGCTTCAGTTTGAGCGGCTTGGTGATAGTAGTCGTGGCTCCGGGGTGGGGGGCACAGTCCTATGGTTACAGAGAATTTCAGTTGAGTTCCACCACGGAATATGTGAGCGAGCGGCGCTATATTGAGTCCGATTTGCTATCTCTTTGTCACCGATGCCTATTGGAACAGTTGGTATGATGTTTGCTTGACAACCTAAGTGTCAGGGTTTCAATTCTCAGTAGTGGATGCGCACTGCTGATGAGTTCCAAATATAGAACGAAACGGCCGTCCAGTGCTTTCTGCATTCTGTTGAGGTTTCTGCTAGACTCAATGAATTACTTCATTATATATATATATATATATATATATATATGAAATATTTAAATTTCAGGATACTTATCAGGGATCAACTCAGAGTTTAACTATTTTATTCTTCATGATCCAGATCAAAATATTGCATTAATTATTACAAAATAGATATTTTATGAAGGCTTATTATATAGGTTAACTAAGTATTCAAATTTAAAATATTCTACACTCACAAAATTACACACACACACACACACACAATATATATATATATATATATATATATATATATAAGCGGAAATTATATGACAAAGTGGGAAAAGTTTACTTGTGACGTGTTTTGTCCTTCAGGTCTTCATTGGACTAAATTGTTGTGTTGTTAGGACTAAACAAGTGCACGACAGAAAGGTGCTGGGAATTTTAGATGTGTGTGTGTGGATGTATGTATATATAAATAAATGAAAAACAAAAATAGAATATCTGTGTTTTCAGTTATTGTATTGAACTCACAGAATTGGTGATTTGAGTCTCTGGGTCACTTGTATTACTCAGGCTCATACCCAACACCATGATGTAGGGGATCTGATCCCACAACTGAAAATCATCATCCCCCCCTTATGAAAATGATGTGAACAGATTTTAACTCTCCAATGCTACAAAAGCCGAATAGTGCTTTCACAAATCAAGAAACTTTGAAAAAACATTACCCTTCAAGGCACTATTTGTGGCCAAGTTGGTTTAAAGCATGGTTTCTCCTGCTGAGGGGGATACAGATTTGAATCCTGCCAGATGGCACATCTTTTATTTAATAAGATTCCTGAAATATTCAGGCCAGTAGGTGAAAATAAATATATATACAGTTTAATAAATAAATGGAGTGTCTACTCAAATATGGGTTGGGCACCTCGAAGCAGTGTAATGGTTAGCAAGCTTGGCTCGCTAAAACAATTACAACCGAGTAGTGAGTTCGATCCTTACTGGGTGCCCCCTAATTTCGGCCTTGTGCCACATCTAAGCTACGCTTGGAAAATCCATACTCAATTGGGTATCCACTAAAAATCATGATTAAGTAATAAATTTTTTTCTTTTTGCTAATAAGAATGCATAAATGTATCCTTACAAAGGAAAGTCAAGCAGAAATTGATTCTCTAAACAAATAAAATCTCAATGCTGCAGGCATTGTGCTATGTTCAATATTAGCGACAATCCCACAGACTCTCATTGGGACTATTAGTGATGTGTAGTGTTTACCTGCCTTGACAACACAGGTGTTTGGGCAGGTATGAATGCAAACGAACCATTGTTGCAAATTAATACTTGTAGTGCAATTGTTGGGGACAGGGAAGAAACAGGTTATTTCAAACACAATGAAAAATACAAAGAAAGAAAGAAAAGAAAAACAGGTCATTTACTAATTGGCAATTCTGAAACAAAGTTAATAAAGGGCTTTAAAGTTATGGAAAGATAAAACTCAAGTTCTTTCCTTTCATTAAAAAGGTATATACAAGAGCAGACCAGAGTTTATTCAGAACCAGTTTCAGGGCCTTGATGTTACTTGGTTGGGGGGAAAAAATGTGTATACAGGAACAGAAACTCTCACTTGGGGTTACTCACTCAGAAATGAGATGCCACCAACTCTACTTGTTTACTGTGTTCTCACAAAGATTTAGCAAGTAGATTTCTTGTCTCTCATGCAGGCATATTTTTTATTAATTTTTTTATGTGTGGGGGGGGGATATATCATTATCCAGGTTTGTGAGCCTCACTACAATAAAAATTTGCTCCCTTGAAACGTCTGGATGTTCCCAAAGCAAAAAATGCCACTGAAAATCTTGTCTTTCATCACTAGCCTTTATCAGGTACTTGTTGATCTCGGTAAACTTCAGGGTGCAGTTTGAAATTTTCTGCAGGTTATCAGGATAGACACAATGGCTGAAATGTTGTGATGATAACAACAAGGATGAGGATAGTAGTCCAAGTGTAAATAATGACAAAGGTTCTGGAAATCAAAAGAATTCGATCAAGTTATCTGACATTTCCCTGAGTTAACTTGTTTATGTGTCTTGGGTAAGACGATAAACTGCATCTGACAGCAAGGCCTCTGATCAGGAGGTTTTGAGAAGTGTGGAACCACCTCTTACTTGCTGTTATTACCAGGTCCAGCTTGACCTGGGGTGGTAGCACCTGTTAGGGTCCCAGCTATGGGCAAATATTTAACCCCTAAACTGAGGTCAAAACACTATGAAAGTGTAGAAAAAGGTTTTAATACCAGCAATACATTTTTTTTTTTAATTTACCAGTAATGGATTTTTGAAAAAAAGAATATTATCAGCAATAGATTTTTGAAAAAAAAACTAGCAGCAATAAAAATTTTGTTCGCATTGAAGTTGATATGCTATAAAACAAACCAAACCAAACCAAATTATTTATAAAACTTTAAATTTTTCCAAATCATTTTGTTACATTCTTGAAGCCAGCTTCTTTTTTTTGTTCTCAATTGAAAGAAATGTTTTCAATTTACATTTTGAATGATTTTCGATCTTTCAACTTTTGCAATTTCCAATGTCTAGCTCATTCAACAGTAAAATGTTGAGACTTAGTTGCCAATCTTGTAGCATGCTTAAATTCATGCAGTTGAGTCACTAAAGAGAGCAGGACGGACAGAACACTATGAAAATATCCGTAGAAAAGATGGAGGGAGGTCACATTACGTCAATGGGAAAGTGACCGATTGTCAAGATGCCTGGTCTGGATCAATTAGATTACAAACCCTTTGTCATAAACTATTTAAATATAACATGAGTTGTCATTCTCCCCTCCTTCCTATAAATAGTCACTTGGTCAGTGATTCTAGAGTTTGTACTTGACAAGTAGTTTAGTGAGGCTTGGATTCACTTCAAGTCTCTCTTCAGTTACTAAAACAACTCACTCAACTAGTCTAATGGCTGAATTTAATTTGAATATAGGATGCCGACCTAAAATCCTAGACATCGATCCTAGCTCACCCACTGCAGCAAAAAAAATGGCATCATTGGTGTGTCATTTTTACAAACTATGTCGAGGATTATGAGAAAAAAATTCCTAACAAGCTTAGAGCCCTGATAAGCTATGACACCACACTAGCTAAGTTGGATGCCATTTTTATTAAAACCACAAATGAGACTATTGCAAGACATTTACTTGCTACAAAAAACAGGAACCTAACAAAAACCTGGATGATTTCTTCAGGGGACTCTAAAAACTAAAACGGGATTGCGATTTCAAAGGCTGTAGGAATATGTGGACGAAGCTATGCAAGATGGTTTTATTAGTGGAATTGCTTCTCCAGCAATACGTCAAAGACTTCTGGAAAATAAAACATTTACCAACAGCTTACGTTCAAGCTTCAGCCCTGGATTTAGCACAGAAGAATAATGAAGCTTATGTTGCCCCTATTTCTTCTCTGGCTGTTGCATTCTGTGAGAGCAACCCTTCTGGCAAAGATGATAAAATTAATATCTTAAACCCACCTAAAACAACAATGAATTACAAGCTCAGGGGTAGTAATAAAAAAGCTTGTTTCTTTTGTGGGGTTAGTGTCATACAATAAGAGAAATAATGGCCCAGCTCGGGAAGTCATACGTAACAAGTGTTCTAAAAGGGACACTTTGCTAGAGTGTGTCAGTCTTGAATAACAAATGCCACAATTGCTACATGTTCTCTACCAACATAGCAGTAAGTAAAGCAGAAGTACCGAGTGGACTCTTATATGCTGGGATGATTATAACTATAAAAAGAAAAATGTTTAATGCCTTACTTGTGCTTCTGAAAGCTTTATTAGTGAAAATACAGATAATTCTTTAAAATTAAAATGTATTCCTTCATCAAAACAGGTAACCATGGCATAAAAAATCTAAGGAGTCAATCTAGAGAATTTGTTGTTGTTAGTCTCAAACATAATCATAGACTATTTGCCTGAGTATTTATAGCGAAGAAAACGGGGATTTACCTTGTCAAACTAAGCGACAGCGAGTCGCGTGTATTTTACGATGGAAAATCTGGCGAAAAAGAAAATTAATTACCAAACAAAAGGGCACGTATTCTGCATGACATGCTGAAGACGGAATATTTGAATTTAAAAAAAAAAAACAAAAAAAACAAGTCCCATGCAGGAGTTGCAATTAAACGTACTTTGATATGCAAAATACTGGAGATCGTCTCTCAGCTGTCGACGAATGGGAAAAATGTTCGCCCGATAAAATCAGTTGGTGTTCTTGAATCTGGGGAATTCGGCAATTTCGGCTACTTCGTTTGGTAGAGAATGAGTTATTTTTCTGACTGGTGGCGTGCATTTTGATTAGTGAGATAGTATTTGCGAATTGAGTTTTCGGCATTTCTTTCTGCCCCCGATGTTCGAGTTGGAACTTAGTGATTTATTCTCTGTGACATGGAAATAATCTGCGACAAATATTTCCTTTGCAATCCCAGTTTACTTACAGTATTATGAAAGACTTGTACTGTGATGTGGTGCTGGAGAGGGCTTTTCAGCATCAGCACCAGAAAGTTATTTTCAAATATGGCAGTCATCTTCCTGAACAGGTTATGAGAAATACAGGAACATGTTATGCTTTAGAGGCCACAGATAGAGAAGAACCCGCATTGTTCCCAAATATTACATCTATATTCAAACTGATAGCTACGAAATCTAGATGCTTTAGTCAAGATAACCAGAAATTTATTGATATGGAGATAAATAAACTTTTAGCTAACAGAATTATCAAACTAAGTATTTTGCCATGGAGTTCCCAAGTCGCCATTGTTATAGATAAAACCAGAAGCCACAAGAAGAGATTATGTATGGATTATTCACAAACAATAAATATATACATTGAACCTGTTGCATAACCATTGCTGGACATTGAGTTGCCAAATACAAGTACGTTTCAACCTTTGACTTAAAAAGTGCCTATCAGCAAGTTAAAATAAAACAAGGGTATTGTGTGGGAAATGGCGTCATTAAACCTGACTCAGAATAGATGATCAGGGGATTGTTTGCGTATTATGCAAAATGGATACCTGAAAAAGTGCCTATCATGAAATTAAAATAAAACAATCCGACAAAAAGTACACACCTTTCGAGGTCAATGGTCAACTTTGTCATTTTACTAGGCTCCCTTTTGGGGTAAGCAATGGGGTCTCTGCCATTCAGCGATCAATGAACAAGATCATAAAAGAAGAAAACTTTAAAAGGTACTCTATCTTTTCTTGATAATATTATCATTGGCGGTGAGACTGAAAGGGAATGTTGAAGAATTTCTGAAAGTCAGAAAGAAAGAAAAATGAACCTTAAATGCTATTCAGAAGGTGACAACACTCTATACTTTAGGGTATTGTGTGGGAAATGGCATCATTAAGCCTGACAGAGAATGGATGAAGCCATTACAAGAAATGGAACCTCCCACCCAAAGATATGACAATACTTAATAGGGTCAAGGGATAGTTTGCGTATTATGCAAAATGGATACCTCAATTTTCAGATAAAATAGATCCCCTAGTTATAGTCGATCAGTTCCCACTGAATAAACAAGCTCTTCACACTTTTGAATCCCTAAAATCCGAGCTATGTAAAGCAACTCTGTAGGCTATTGAAGAAAACTTACCTTTCAAGGTAGAATGTGATGCTTTGGATAATGCTATATCTGTGGTACTAAGTCAGAATGGGATGCCTATCACATTCATGTCAATAACATTCCAAGGAAGTGAAAAAGGGTATAATATAATATTTTAGTGTATTTTTATGTATGAAAATCGAGGGTGTACAAAAGTAAAAAATGCCATAATCAATGAATGTAGAATGAAGCTGATTGGACTAAGTATTGATATCATATATTGACTGTGGAAGAGTAACATTGTTGCAGATGCTTTTAGTTGTGCCTAGTGTGCACCTGTAAATTCTCAAAGTCTGGCTCTTGAGGATTTACACAAGGAATTATGCCATCCAGTGTATCAAGACTCTTGTAAGATCAAGAAATCTGCAATTTTCTACTAAAGACGTTAAAAATATGTGCATCATGTAGAGTTGGTACTGAGTTAAAATCTCATTTCTATTGACCTCCCGAAAGTACACTGATAAAAAGCTACTGGACCTAAGGAATGTATCAGTATTGATTTAAGGGGCCTACCCCAACAGCTACTCATAATCTGTACTTGTTAGCGATTACCAATGAATATTCTCAGTACCCATTTGTATTTCCATGCCCGAATATGCACACTTCGACAGTTATTAACTGCCTAGAAACTTTGCTTAGTATGTGTGGAATGATGAGATACATTCACTCAGATAGAGGTCATTCTCTCATATCGCGAGAATTGAAGGAATATTTACTGAGTAAAAGTATTGCAACGAGTTATTCTATGCCATATCACCCACCAGGTAACAATCAGGTAGAGCGATACATTGGTGTTATATGGAAAACTAAACCATTATTAAAACCATTATTAAAAAAATCCTTACAATTTCAAAATTTTCTGGCTTTAAATAACCTGCAAAGGGTTGATGTGCTGCAGGCCAATGAAAAGATCCTGCCATATTCTGCTTTTTCTCTTGTGACCATCAAATGACGTTTTCAAATAGATTGTATTTAAATACAATATATTTCCAACAACTTGAATGGCTGTTTATTAGTTGGGAGATCTTTTTTTTTCTTAAATTATTCTTGCTTATTTTGTGTACATGTTATGTGGAGAATTTTCTTGGGGCCCAAACAGTCTGTCCCATGTAGACTTATTCATTTGAAAATAGTAGCAGATGTTGTTCAAAACATGAAATCTGAAAAAGCCACTTGATGTGCTGGCATTATTTCTTATGAGTCCTTTCCTAGTTGGAATATGAGTGAGGGTATAAAATCTCATTGCTGATCTTGCTAATTATTATGCGGTGGTAAAATGTTAATTTTCATCATTAATCTCTGCAAAGGAAAAGGGGGGATGCTATTGAAAGGCATTTACAGTGACAGGTATTCAAAACCTTGATCATGTTATGAAGGTTCTTGAATATCTGATAGAGCTACTTTGTGGAACAGGCTCCTGAGAAAATGCTTCTCTAATCATTACAATCTTAACATCTTCAAGTCTAGGGTCAACAATTATCTTTCCTACATATCTTCATAATCTACATTTCTTTCCTCCTCTTCTTATGCCCATAGAAGAACGTCATTCAGTAACCATCTCCTTGGCATTGGGTGACCAACAGTGTGTTCATATATTTCATGCTACCATGATGGTCAGACACCCAGAATGTGCTGGTCGCCTGATGATTGTGATAGTGTGAAACTTTGTCTCTCTCATTATATTGGGAAGCATAATTGCTCTGCCTTGCTAACCTAGGCATGGAACACTGTTTATTATTGTTAAGGTAGGTGTCTATCTTTCAGATATTTTTTTTTCTTAGTTTATTTTTCATTTTCCCTCTATTGTATTTTTTCTTGGTTGTTAGTTTTTCTTTTTAAGTTTTTCTTTGGTCACCTGACAGGCTTCCTTTTGGTTTTGCCAATACTTTAGGGTTTTGTGGTGATGTGTATATATATATATATATATATATATATGCTGGCATACAAGGTGACTGGGAATATAATACAACACCCAAATTTTCATGTTAAAAATGTAGGTTTTGGACAATATTCACCGTACAAGTCTCCTCCGCAATCATATTTTAAAATGTATTGTATTGAATTTATTAAATAAATTCAGTAAGCATATACTTTCTTTTCACTCAAATTTTAATGGAAAAATGGTGGAGAGATATTGTCAATTAACAACCACAATCTAAAATACCTCATGAGTGGGTGCTGTGCTTTCGGTAGGCTATTATTACGGTAGCCTTTTCCCCACTAACCATCCACTTGTTCCACTGTTCTCAATTGCGATCTTTAAACAACTTGTTGAGACACACATCCAGTTGTGTTTTTGTTCAACATCATCAAAAAAAGGAGGTGAGATATTGTCAATTAACTACAACAATCTACACTAAACTGTCAGCCCTACCATAATCTACCCAGTACACTTGCTATTACCCAGTAATGATAACATGATCAGCTGCTGTAAGCATAAACACTGGTAATGTCATTTAAAAAAAAAATATTCGTACTTTTATCACACTATACTTTTATTATAATAATGGGAATTAAGTTGTTTCAGTAGATAATATTTGTCTTGATAGTTACCAAACCAGGAGTTAACCTACCATCAAAAATCTCGTATATTAACAAATTAGCATAAACCACATGATTTAAGGTTCACATTTTATACATGGAGTATAAGTCAGCCCCCTATTTGGGGGGGGGACATTTTTTAAGGTTAAACGGTTGCCTTGTATGCCATATATATATATATATATATATATATATATATATATATATATACATACATACATACATACATACATACATACATACACACACACACACATATATATATATATATATACCTCTATGAAATCACTAAAAACTCAGCATACCATGTTGAAAACATGCTCCAAATGTAATGAAAATATAGTTTTATCGTATTATTAAGAGGAAGGATCAAAGTATTTCTTGAATATTTAATTACATTTTTTACTCCTTTTTAGAACATTCAAAATTTAGCAGTTTTACTAACTTTTAGTATAGCAAATTTTAGCCTCTTTTTTGTGGTGACAGACACATTAATTTGGAAATTCTTACAAAAATCAAACAATTGTCAGATTTTAATGAAATTTCCAGGACTTATTCACAAATGAAATTATTTTTGAATTTTTTTATTAGAAAATCTTGGTAAAAATATTTTTTTACGTGTGTTACACCCCCTTATTTATTTTATGATAACTTGAGAAATTCAACATGATAATTTTTAGTGACTATATTAGTTAAAAGTAGAATTCTTTGAAGAATTTAAATCAAATTTTTTTTGCAAAATTGGACAGTCTTACAGAAAATCTGTTCTGAATTGAAAAATAAAAAATGCAATGAAGACATTATTCAATTAAAGAAGCTTTTAATTGCTTTTAGGAATAATATATATTAAAGACAATATTGTCTGAAGAAAAAAATTTTTTTCAATAAAACATGAAATTTTACAAGATTTGTTTTCATTTTCTACAATTTTAAATTGAATAATTCATAAAGTTTTTAAATCTTTTAAAATTCAGTTTCAATAAGATAACTCTTAGGAAATATTGTTATTAAGTAAAATTATATTTACTAATCATATATTGTAAAGCTTAAGTTCTGACAATCCAAATATTTTAAAAATAATTTTTTGTATGTATATATATGTGCAAAATTTCTAAGTATGGATGTTGAAACCTAACATTATCATTAAAAGGTCACATGTTTTAATGGTTGTCCTCCATAACGGAAAAGTAAACTTATAAACTTTATCATCTGCTCCACCATACTTAACTATGAACACATTCGGCGGTCATTTGGCTGTCAATAAATCAATTATGGCATCAGAAAAACAAGACCCTGTGGTTAAGAAATGCTTGTATACACTTTATGCTATAAGCAAGTAATATTTGTTTCAAATCAAATTAATTTAACTTTAAATTTGCTAATTTTGCTCAAATAACATTTCAGAAATATATATTTTATTTTGCAAGATTTTTAAAACCAAGGATTAACTTTTATTTACAAATGTGTCAAAATGGCCGATTTTACTGAAAAAAAAAAAAAAAAAAAAAAAAATCAATTCTGATCAATATAATTTCTGTCTGAAATACACTAGAGTATTTCCCTTACTGCAAATAGTAAATTTTAAATCCTTTAGCTTTCAATTAAAGCTAAAATGAAAGCTTCAAGAAAGCCTTTTCATTTCTCATCGTTACTTATTATAACGAATTAATGGAGGTATATATATATATATATATATATATATATATATATATATACATATATATATATATATTAGATGTTGAATTTCACAACATATAAACCCCTTGTTGATTGATTTTATGCCGAAGTCTATACACAGACATTGGGTAGGTTTATGCCTGAGGCTATGCACAATATATGTACAAAAGATTTATGCCAGTGTCTACCAATATCCTCCTTTTTCTCCCCTCTGCAGAGGATGCAATCGGCTTATTCTAATGCTCACTGACACGGTGAATATATATAGGAATCATGTATTAGTAATGGCAATATTAGCCATTTCCTTATGTGGAAACGTTCAGCATTCATTGATCAAGCAGCCAGTGCTATTGTCAATTGAAATTTATAAAATCTTTCTATTAGAACAATTTTTCAGGAAAACAGGTTTCTCAAGTCCACTGTCATTGTTGTTTCTAATAGTGATGGCGGGGAGGGGGGGTCTTCCTTTCCATTACTAATACAGGACTCTCAGTTGGTAGAAACTATCTTCTGTTCTGGATTAAATCACTGTGTTTCTAGCATGGTGGACTTGTTGAGGATGCTAACTTCGGGGGTTGGCAGATGTTCTGGCTTTGCTAGACCCATCAGATTTCAGTATCACACCTTACATCCTCTGTTAAAACACTACCCAGATATTTAAATTATTGTACTTGTTTTATTTTGGTATCTCCAATTTAGAATTTGTATTTTGGGATGTTTGTTTTGGAGACAACCATGCATTCTATCTTCTTACAATTGACGTTTAGTCCTCTGTTCTCTTTTCCTTCACTACCTTCTGTAGGAGTTCCTGTAGTTTTCTTTCTATGTCTGTTGTCTTATGTTGTTAAGATTGTGGGTGCCAATAATGAATCTTGGTAGAACTTCCAATTCTCTCAGAATTGTCTCACTGTATAGTTTGAATAAGTCCAGTGAGAAAACACATCCTTGTCTTACACCTCTTTCTGTTTTTGCATATTTAATGAATTCATTTTCTGTCTATGTGCAGGCAGTCTTTGCTCCAAGTTTTGGTAGAGTAATGGATTGCAGATTGGACTGAGGAATCAGAGAGCAGAGGTTGAATTCCAGTCGAGTTCATTACATTCACATACATGCTAATACCCTTGGGGAAGGCATGAGTCCAATTTTTCTCCCCCCCACCCCTGCCAGCTATGGCTAAATAGTAGGACAGATGGGGCTCTATAGCTTTGTGTGATAACAAGTCTAGAAATGGTGACTCGATAAAATCACCCACCTCCTAGCAGGCGTGGGCCACTCATGGAGATGCATGGCCCCATGAATACGCATACTGGCTGAAATTCTTCAGGCATGTGAATTATGCAGTCTGCTGCAGGTATAGAAAGTGTTTACTTATTATAAGTTCTGGATTATTCTAATATCCTTCCCAAATATGTCATGGTTAACAAGTAGTACCAATAATTCTTTGTGATGTAATTCATCAAAGGCTTTTGCACAATCTATAAAACATAGGTATAAATCCTTTACCATTTGTATTGCTAGGAAATAGTAATAAAAAAAGAGTCAACAATTTAGTACTTAGTATTTAGTAATTCATTGTAAAACTATACTATTAGAAAATAATAGTTTCTAAAACCCTGGAAACAATTTAAGGACAATGCTTATTAACCAACACAGTATTCTTATTAACCAGCCTACTACCTGTAAATAAAGATGTGTGGATAACACAATAGTTATTAGCATGGAAAGTAAAACTGCTGAGCTGTGTTCAAATTCCATCTTCATATATTAGATTCACTTCATACAATTGACCTTGGGAAAGACACAAAACCATTTCTTTCACCTCCAACTATGGATTAAATTGCAGGGTAGACTGGACTCTCTAAACTTGTGTGACAACCAGGCTAGGAGAAGGAGGGCTTTGAATTCAAAAGCATGTTGAAGGCAATGGGAAACCACTCCCCACTCTCTTTCCCAAGAAGTGCTGGCAATTCACTCATGATGAAGAAAAGGAATCTGGAAAGTCGTGGTTGCATACGGCCTAAAGGAACATGCAATTTTAAAAAATTTTGTTAAAATGACAGGATTTATTTACATCTACACATTTGAGAGACTTAGTGGTCTATAACACATTGGCTCAGAAGATGGTTTCCTCTACAGAAGGTGACACAGGTTCAATCCCTACAGGAGAGCACATTTACCTTTTAATAAGATTCTCAAATGCACAGGCTGCTAGATGTAATTAACATTATTTAAAAAACAACAACAACAGGACGTCTACTCAAACATGTGTATCCACTAAAATAATGTTTAAAGTAATGTGTGCGTTTGTGTGTGTGGTGGACTCTCTCTCACCATTGATGGCAAATGAGGACTCAGTAAAATAAAGAGGAGCTCAACTTTTATAATGTCTCCTGAGGCCTGCATGTGTTTTGCAAACTTTTAGACAGATGGAACATGTGGTTAACCCATTATGCTCAAGTGGTTGAGGACCAATTGCCACATGTTATTGTTTTTTTTGTTTTGTTTTTAATATTATCATTTTCTACAAAATTCAAATACATAATAATAACTATGAGCAAGACGAATCTTCACTTAGAAATATCATAAAGAAATACACAACTCCAGTCAATGTAAAAAAGAAGAAAATTAAATTAATTAATTATTATACAGGTGATGCACACCTTATGTAGGAAGATTGTTTGAGAGATTTGTCATAAAATGGTATTAGTGAAACTATAACAAGTTATTTTTGGTAATTGTTTCTTTCATATATGGCATACTATCATTGACGGAATTCATTAAATTTTCAAAACATAGTATTAAAAAAAAAAAAAATTACTTCTGTTTACTCTGAAGCTGTGATCTAAATGCTATGATGGTTACCACTTTCAGGGAAGAAAATGAATTTATTTGAGTAACAAAGAAATTTAATTATAAACGCCATCAACAAAATCATTTATTTATAAAGAGCCCAAAACCCAGACAGGAAATGAATAACAAAATAGTTATTTGCAATGCCTAGTAAATCATGAGGGGGTGTAATAACTGGGGTAAGAGTAAAATTTCTTGTGAATTCTTAGTTTTGGAGCAGTCAAAACATGTTGGTACTTTTAGAGTGTTCTGTTTTAACACATAAATTGAGAAATCAGCATAAATTGTAAAAAGAGAAAAAAAAAAAATTCAAATTGCAAGGGTGGATATAAATAAGTGGATACAGATTGAAAAACATAATGTGCAGGCAGGCAAAAGGTTACCAACATGGAAAGTTGAATCAATAAGGTGAGGTGAAAAAAAAATTCCATTTCACACTAATGCCCTTGGAGAAAGCAAGAATCACAAGCAAGAATTTATAATTAAATTTCTTTGTTATTCAAATAAATTCATTTTTTTCCCTGAAAGTGGTAACCATCATAGCATTTAGATCACAGCTTCTGAGTAAACAGAAGTAAATTTTTTTTTTTAATACTCTTTTCTAGTTTTGATTTAAAAAAGAAAAAAAAAAGAACAAAATGTGTTCTTGATCTTTATGACGAACAAAGATATAAAAGCAACCAATAATAAGCCTTTTCTTTCCATTTTCAATACTACTTAATATTTCTTCAGTTTTTTTTAGAAAATAAAACTTTACAATAAATAAATAAATAAACGAAGAAAAAGGGGAACCGGTAAAAAAAACTGAAAAGAAATAACAATAAAGAAAAAAGTGAAAGAGAAAAGTAGAAGATAAAATAGTAAAAAAAAATAAAAGGAAAGTGTAAAAAGAAAGGAAAAAGAAATACAATAGAAAAAGGGAAGAAAGGGACGAAGAAAAAGGAAAAGAAAGAAAAAGAGAAAAGAGAAAAAAGGAAGAAGATAAAATAGTAAAAAAAAAAGGAAATAAAAAATTAAAAAGGAAAAAGATAAGAAGGTAAAAGGAAGAAAAGTGGGAAAATATAAAAAAAAAAAGAAAGGGAAAAAAAGAGAGAAAAAAAATGTGAATTTAATACCCATTTAATAAAACACTACAAATCTGGCAATGTGTTTTTGTTTTGTTTTTTTAATTGAGATTTATTTTCAAAGAATTATCTGCTTCAACTTGAAACCAGCTGTGAAAGAATGATGACACGTTTCTACATGTTGGGAGAAGTGCTCTAAGAAGACTCCTCATCATCATCTAGCCAAAGTTTTGAGCCACGAAAATGAACACATCTCTTTTTAGAAGATAGTTGTTGTTACCCATGTACACAGCGGACCATAGAATATTCTCCTTTAATAATGAAATTTCACTTGAAATGTGAAGTTTGTGAATTTAAAGAAGCAATCTAAAACTGAAACATCATTGTTGATACAACCAAACAATGAATTGATTACAGACAATAATAATTTTTTTTAAATTTTTTACTTGGCTCCGATAGTCTTTGTTTTAATTTTTTTATTTCAACTTGACTATTTCAATTTGGTTATGAATTTCTCAGGACTTTAATCGTTAATCTTATGAACAATAACAGTTTTTTAAATTTATCGTTCAAGATAATAAAATTTAATGAAAAGAAACAATGAGCTTCTTTTTTTTTAAGTAAAAAAAACAAACAAACTATATCGAGTTTTGGGGCGGCGACTATGAATTGTTGAAAAAAAAAAAAATAGGACAATGAACAGATATATAATAATATTTTAATTTTTATTTATTTTTACAAAATTCCGCTACTGGGGCAGAGCTTTAGCTACATTTTTTTTTTTTTTTAACAGAAAACATGAAAATTCGTATTCCTGCTCAATGACGATGATTGAAATAAAAATGTTATGTTTTTTAGGGAAAAATCAGCTATGTTAGTCTATGATGACAGCATCACCCGAGAAAAGCAAGAAAATGAATGGAAATGTAACGAAACAAATAAGAAAGACAAAAATAAACAAAACAAAACAAAACAAAACAAAACAAAAAAATATCACTAAAGCAGAGATGACTATGCCTGGATTCGAACCACCTCACCGCATCTCTTAACTAAAAAAGTCAGAATGAATGAATTAATCAAGCAATAAGTAGTAACAACCAAATCAATTATCTCTTAACGCGATAAATCATACAAACTGAATATATTATTTAAAAAATAAAGTTTTAAATGATTCTTGACGGTTGAATTATCTTTCAGTCACTAATTAATTAAGTTTAAAATCAAGTAAAAAAAAAATCACTCGTATTGTTAGTGACACCTGCCTTGACAATGATGATAAATGAACCATGCCTTTCCTTACTACATTTTTTTTTTTTTTTTTTTAGTTACCCGGCTTCTTTCTTATTTTTATTTTCCTTTTATTACAAAACTTACTTTAAAAATAAAAAGACAAAAAGAGCATTTATTTTGTTGCTTTCTTTAACTTTAATAATCTGAAAATGACTTTTTTTTAAATATAAAAAAGCTGGAAAAAAGGCAACGGTTCTTTTAATTTTCCACACACAAAAAAAAATCAAACGCTCGTAATAAAACAAACGATCAAAAAAGATATTGTTATTAAAATAATAATAAATATATATATATTAGTAAGTAATATGAAATGTAAATGAAGTGTAGCAATAAATAAATATTTAATAATGTGTTTTTAATTATAAAAAAATAACACTCTAAGCAAGAAGATCTACTCTTCAGAAGAAAAAAAAGCTATTTCTCTGGTATATTATTGTTCATTGATTTTGTTTTTCTTTTAATTATAATAATAATATCCATAATAAATAAGAAACAATAAAATTTTCATTTTAAAATCTATACAATTAGATTTATGCATTTTTAATTGCATTCGTTCACAATTTCTTTCTCTCTGTAGTCTCTGGGGTTTGATTGGGTTTTCGTCAATGAATGTCTTGACGAAGACGATAATAAAGTTAAAAATACTATTTTTAATTATTATTAAAGACTTTAGTTTCTTAAGAATAAGATAATAATAAACTTACGATTAAAGAATAAAAAAAATAACAAATAATTCTCTTTATTCAACTTAAATGTCTAAAAAAAACAACAGCGTGTGTCACTTTTAAAATTAGAAACGAGATTTCGACTTTCTGAGTACAAAAATCAAATATTGAACCATTTCTTACCGAAGTTGAAGAAGAAAATAAAGAAACAAAGACGTAGATATTGTTTTTTATATATTATCTTTGGTCAAGTTGGAAATGTTCATTATTTTTTTTCTTTTGTATATACTTATATATTTTAACCTTTATCATGACCCGAAAAATTTAAAATAAAATAAACTTACCTTGGCCAAAATCTGCCACCTTTGCATCGCCACGCCGTTAGGACCGGCAGATTTTTTAAATTTGGCAATTTTATTATTATTCATCTTCTCAACAACAACCCGTGGGTCATTCGTGGGTTTATTGTTGTAGCTATCCCCGTTTCTCTGTTGTTCGTGCAGGTCCGGTTTTTTGGAGGAAGAGAGATGTGGTTCTATATCAGTATCAACAACAACTACCTGGGAGCCCGACTCCGATTTCTTTAGATCATTGCTAGTAGTATTTATCAGCACCGTGTCCATCGTCGTCGTGATATAATGTGTAATGCTGTTGATGTCGAAGGCAGTAATGATGACCACAAAAGCTGTATAGAAAAAAGAAGAAATAATTGGCAAACTAGTGAGATATCCTTATAAATCATCCCTCCAACAACGGCCTTTGCTCGTCACCTCCAATGGGTGCGTAACGCTAAAAACACATATGCGCGTGGGGGCCTGCTAATAATTCTGCACAGGACGTGTTGTTGTTATTAGAATTATAGTATCATTAGTAGTGATTGTGTTGTTATTATTATTACTATTATCTGTATTTACTATAGGTACATTTTTTTTTTTTTTGCTGGGATAGGGGAGGGGGAAGAAAAGTCTTCATGCGTGTGTACACATTTACTACAGTGTACGTCGCTAAGTAAGAGTGACGGTAGGAGTTTTACTGTGATTGAATGATTGTTTCACTGCTACTACGAGATTCTTCCAAACGTTATTCTTTTCTTCTTTCTTTCGCTTACATTTCCCTCGCTTCACTTTTTTGTTGCTGTCTTACTCTTAAGATTTCCTTCTTTCTTGAGCTTCTTTACTTTCATTACTTTTTTTACTTGATATAATTTATTTCCGTCTATTTTTAGCTTATTTTTTTTGTTTCACTATGTATTTCTTCCCTCACACATCTCTATCTATTATTTCATAAATTTAATTTTAAACCCCTTTTTTTTTAGTCAGTCTATTTTCTTAAAGTCTCCATGTCTATTCGTATTCATCTTTCTTTAAGTCATGTCTATTCATTTCTATCTTTCTATCTCAGTCAATATACCAGTCTATTTCTATCTCAGTCTATTTATAATAGCAGTTTGTTTATTCATAGCCATCTATCTCTCTATCTCAGTCTACTTTATCTCTCTATGTCAGTCTACTTTATCTCTCTATCTCAGTCTAATTTATCTATCTATCTATCTATCTCAGTCTAATTTATCTATCTATCTATCTATCTATCTATCTCAGTCTAATTTATCTATCTCTCTATCTCAGTCTAATTTATCTATCTCTCTATCTCAGTCTAATTTATCTATCTCTCTATCTCAGTCTAATTTGTCTATCTCTCTATCTCAGTCTAATTTGTCTATCTCTCTATCTCAGTCTAATTTATCTATCTATCTCTCTCTCCCAGTTTAATTTATCTATCTATCTCTCTCTCTCCCTATCTCAGTCTAATCTTTCTATCTCTCTCTCTCTCTATCTCAGTCTACTTATCTATCTCTCTATCTCAGTCTGTTTATACCTATCTTGGTCTATTCATACCTATCTATCGCTATCAGTCTATTATTTATATCAGTCTATTCATATCTGTTTATCTATATCTATCTATATCAGTCTATTCATATCTATCTATATCTGTCTATCTATATCAGTCTATCTATATCTGTCTATATCAGTCTATTCATATCTGTCTATCTATATCAGTCTATCTATATCTGTCTATCTATATCAGTCTATTTATATCTGTCTATCTATATCAGTCTATTTATATCTGTCTATCTATATCAGTCCATTCATATCTGTCTATCTATATCAGTCTATTCATATCTATCTCATCAGTCTATATCAGTCTATCCATTTGAGTTGTGACAACTACAGATCAAATATGGATCAGAAACTGACTGAATGACAAAACAAAGAACAAAGGGAATGTTTATCAATCGAACATGTTTCACTTTTATTAAAGCTTTGCATAAAATTATTATACACTTGTATATACATAAAGCAATGTTTAGATTTTTTCAGTTAGGCTAGGAATCTGTTAATTTCTTGAAACTTCGAATAGGCATAGCTCTCCTTGAATTTGGAACTCTACAAATTACATTAACATTTGTTTAACAAGTTGAATGCATGTGAAACATGATTAACCAATGAAAATCAAACACAAATAAAAATACCAGAATTTCTTTTTCTCCATATCTCATTCTCTGATGAAGCTTTAATAAAAGTGAAACATGTTAGATTGATAAATGTTTCCTACCTGTTCTTTCTCTCTCTCTCTCTATATATATATATATATATATATATATATATATATATCTATCTCAGTTTATTCATGTCTATCCTAGTTTATTCATATCTATACAGGGTGTATCAAAAATACTTTTACAAACTTTGGGGGTGGGTTCCTCACATCAAAACAAGGACAAAAGTCCATATAAACATATGTCTGCAAATCCTTTGTTTTTGAGTTAAGTTTAAAGAAAGTTTAGAGTAGCTGGGGATGTACTGCCATATAGACTAGGTTACATTTGTCATTTGTGTACATTTGTGGCTAGTCTTTTAACGTTTAACGTGGGTAGAAGTGAGTTAACTGTGAAGTGTTCCATTTAACAATGGCAGGATATTCATATTGTGAGTAGGCAGATATGATTTTTACATACAGCCGTGCAAATGGTAATGGACATGAGGCTGCATGGCTGTATCAGATTGTGTTTCCAGACAAAAGGCAGCCGAGTCATTCAACATTTGCTACTGTTCATTGTTGCATTGCTGAGACAGGATCTGTGGCACCACAAACTATAAATCAAAGAAGACTGAGATTCACACATATCCCTGACCACGAAGAACACATTCTACAGGCTGTTGAACATGATCCAGGTATCCGCACACGTCAAGTGGCTTTAGCATGTGGTACATCTCATAGTACCACATGGAAGGTACTTCAAGAGCAGCTCCTGTATCCATATCATTTGCAACGTGTGCAGGGTCATTTGCCTTTTGATCCTTCATCACAGGAGAACTTTTGCCAATGGTTTATTGCACAAACTGTCGATCCGTTGTTTATCTCTTCAGTCTTGTTTATCGATGAGGCAACATTTGGAAGAGATGAAATAACAAATTTATACAACCAACATTTTTGTTGTGGATTGGAATCCCCATGGTACAATACAGGATAGACACCAGTGTCAGTTTACGATTAATGTGTGGGCTGTATTTGTAGGTGACTATTTTCAATGTTTTTTCCAGAACGTCTTACAGGAGCTGTCTACAAGGACTTTATTTCAAATACACTTCCAGACCTACTAGAGGATGTACCCTTGCTAATATGAAAGACACGTGTGGTTCATGTATGATGGGACTCCAGCACATTTTAGTCATATTGTTCGCAATGCATTGGCTGACATCTACCTTGAAAGATGAATAGGTAGGTGAGGACTGGTTCTATGGCCTGCACATTCTCCCGACCTCAATCAATAGACAGGGTCACTTAAAACAATTTGTTTATGCACAGGCATTAATAATGCAGAAACGCTTCATTGACATGTCATGGAGTTTCTGCCAAACTATTCAACACCACGTGGGATCATTTGAAAGAGAGTCTGCCTGCTGCCTGTCAGTGATCTGAAAGGTGCATGAATGTGTAGAAGCAAGCAGAAAACATTTTGAACATTTTTTATGAGTTACAATGATGGCCTTTTGGATATATATATATATATATATATATATATATATATATAAGGACATTTTACCTTGTTTTGGTGTCAAGAACCCGCCCCCAAAGTTTGTAAAAGTATTTTTGACACACTCTGTATATCGCAGTCTATTCATATCTATCTATTTTTTTAATCATTTAACCCCAAGCAAGGTGATAAAGCCACTAATATGCAAGGAGTTACTTAGTGTGAAAGAATTTGAGAAAAAACTAAGGAGAGAGAACAATAAAAGAAAAGGAATTAAGATGATAGAAGGTAACAATTGATATTGCGTTTAAATTGTTTAAAATCAAAATTGACTGAGAAGAAAGAAACTGGGAAAAAGTTCCACAGGCAAGAAGTGCAAGAGAAGAAACTGTTAGCATAGAACTTACAGTTACAGCTAGCCATTTCAAGTGTAAAATGATGAAACCATATCAGCAATCTAGTATTGCACTTTAAGTCACAAAGTCTAGGTACTGCAGAGGAAAGCTCATTAGAACAATTACCATGAAAATATTTATAGAAAAGGCATAGGAAAGTTATGTTGCAGTGGTGGAAAATTGACTGAAGCTGAGATGCCAGGTCATGACCAATAACATTGCAGATTCTTTGTATTTTATCAGGAATTTCTTAAATGCATAGCAGAGGCACAAGATCAGTTGGATTGCAAAGAAGGTTCTCTAAGATGATTAAAAGAGAGCAGTTTCATTTTGGGGGCACTAAGATTAACAAGCCATTTCTTGCTCCAGTTAACAACTGATATATGGTAATTTGGGGGATCAGCTACCAATTTGATATTATCAACCCTATCAAATTTACTGTTAAGACAGGAGTAAATAGTTGTATCATCAACATAGATACTGAGTCAAGAACTGATGAAGGTTGTTGATAAAGACTGGCTGTTTAAGATAACGATCATTTCATGATTTGATAAGAGTGAATCAAATAAAAATTTGTCCAGAAATACCATAACTCTTCAATTTGTGAAGATCAGTATGCCAAAACCTGTCAAACAGCTTTGAGATATCTAAAGCAACAGCCAAAGCAGCACTATTCTTATCTAAAACTTGATAGACTGTTTCAACTAAAACTATTAACACATAGTTGACCGAGAGAATTTTGACTTAAATATCCCCAGAGGTGGGATGCTTAACTAAATTTGAAATGAAGCAGAAGACTAATAGGACACGAGAAGAGGATCTGACAGTTTATCTGAGTTCTTAAAAACAGGAAATACAGACAAGTATTTCCAACAAGCAGAAAAGCAAGAAGCTTTGAACTTGAGTATTACCAAGTTTCTTGATGCAATATCTCTGCTAGATGAATTCAGTCATCTTGTTTAAAAACCCAAATCTTATGAGCATGCATTACATGTCTGAACTCCAGATGTAACAGATGGGAATTGATCATCACAAAAATTTTCATGCATGTATAGGAAGGGTGGCATCACCTCCCACCTAAAGCGTTTTCCCCAGGTGGCATTAATTTTGGTGACAAAAAATAAAGTCAGATACTTGTTGAATGTGTCTCGTAGTTCAGTGTTGCTTAGATTATCAATTCCACTCATTCAGATATTTATTTTAATTAAAGTCAGCTTTCCATTAAAATTGTTAGCTACATTAATCAAAGTTATTTTAATAGAGTTTTAATATAATCTTAAAGCTATTTTAATGGGTTTAATCACCATTTAATGTCATTGAGTTTTAAATGTGTACAGAAGTTACCAACAAAAAAAAAACTCTTCAAACGTGTACCCAATGTCTAGTTTTCAGAAAAAGAATGCTGTGAAGTTTTGTCCATGCCTATTAATTTCCACATTTTTTATGTATAGTCTGGCATATCATTATTACTTAATTGAGCAAAGAGTTTGATTCTTACATGCTGCCCTACACTTGCAGTCTTGTGCCTAAACTAAGATATGCATTGCATATTTGTGTAAACATACAATGTCACTCTTAACCTAGCTTTCCACCAACTGGCTAATTGCATTCTGATCTTCAATCTTGTTCGTGTTCTCTGAAAGCTGGGAAAGGGCCTGCTGCATGCTCACAAGATAACATGATGAAAGACAAATACCACGTTGGGAAATAAGAACACAAATCCTGTTTTCCATATTATGTCAATGTTTATTCAGGGTTTTGCTTGTTTGGTTGGATAGGTAGGTAGGTAGGTAGGTGATACTTGGAGCAACTTCTGCTATGGCAGCTCTTCCCCTCTACTAACTCCTTGTCCATCTCCTCATCCTGATGTGGTGGCTAGCAATATGAAATGGAGGTTTCAGAACTGCTTCGGGGACACATCTATCTTCCGCCAAGGGCAAACCAAAACTCTTCCCGATCGAAAGCATGAATCTTAATATAGAACAGCACCCAGATATAACCTATTTCCGTTTTTGTTGTCACTTGATCTTCAAAAATCCTTCATCCATCCCTTTACTTTTGCGTTAACCTTTGGTCAAAATGGGTGCTGCTTAGAAGACTGAACTTCAAGAGGAACCATCTGCTGGTCCAACAAACAGAAACACTTGAGAAACACTTCTACGCGAGTGTCCACAGTATCACATTTGACCCATGAACATGGGACTTCTTCACTTTTTATTAGTAAGTATTTAAGAAAAATCTGGGTGTTATATTAATTTCTTTTAAATATCAGAACTCACCCAATACAAAGCTCGAGAGCCACTCAAGGTAGAGGGCTACTATTAAAATGTTAATGATGAAGGAGATGTGTAATATGAATAAAAGAGGAAGTGAATATTTTTAGGATAAGAAGGAGAGATAACAACTGGTTCTTGACTTGTACTTGTTCCAGGAAGCACAGTGCAAAAGTCTGTTACAGAAAGTAGAAGTTCTTGTGGAAAAAGCTGTCTTTATACATTTGGAACACAGGGAAAATGAGGATGATTTGACTCTGTGGAAGTAGCACAGTGTGTCCTAGGTGTAAAGATCTGAACTAGTGAAACAAAAGAATGGAGATCATCTGAACATTTGCCATGGAAATAGCCATAGTGTACCGACATGCTTGCAGCATTGCATCTGTGGTAAACAGGTTGAAGGGTGGCGAATAAGTTTTCACCAACAAGACAGTATGGTTTTGAACTGGAAAGTGAGGACTGAACAGCCCAAATATGGCAGCAAGACTCCATTGTTGGTCTAATCTGGCTCTTGTAATGATAAATCATGGTAGAAAGGTCAGGTACTTTCTGGAGAGATAGGAGTTAACCATTTTTCTAACATCTTAAGTATTATTGGAAATTCATTTATGCTCCTAATTTATAGAGGTAAATGTTTCTCATTATCGATTTAGAAGCAGAAGAAAATCAGGATCTATAAAAAGGAACTATAAACTTTATATTGTTTATTACTGAAATTTTAAGAATGAAATAAAATTAATTGGAATGTCTATGTCAGGGGTTCTCAACCGGGGTCCACAGGCAAAATATAACAAATTGGGAGTCGACAATGATATTTTGTTGGTCCATGAAGAAATCCAATGATATTGTTACAAAGTACCCTTTGCTCTGGGATAAAGCACAGCTCTACATTATTACTTTTCCAACATCTTGTTGAATCGGGATTTAGTCGTGTTTCTCAACTGTTATCAAAAGTTCGCAATAGACTTGACATTGTAGAAAGAGGTGATCTTCGACTATCATTAACATCGACGGGACGAGATATAAAGAAACTAGCTGAGCAGCATCAACCGCAGAGATCTCATTAAATAAATATGTCTTTCTTCTTTTTTTCTCATCACAATTTAACTTAAATTGGTTTATTAAAATTTTTACCAGTGTGCATAAATAAATGCTGTAGTGAATTCAATTGCCTGAAGAGCTCTACTCCCCATGGCCTTGACCATGGAAGAAGCATTGTAATATTGTAATACAAGATATTGGTCAATAAAAAACATTATTTCTATAATTATTATTACTATTATTATTATAATTGTAGAACAATTTATTTGCATTAAATTAGTTTTCATTTAAAAATAAGGCATAATTATGTAATATTTCTTTGATTATTAAAACCTCAAAATTTTATTAGAGAAAAATAGAATATTGTTGTCTTATGTCAAATAGCTATCAAGGGGTCCACCAAGAAAAATAAACAAGGGAAAATGGGGTCCATGGTTAAAAAAAAAAGTTTGAGAACCACTGCTCTATGTAATACTTGGACTCTAATCTTGAATGTATGTAGGTTTGTTCCAGCGATACAGTTTAATATCCCAAGCAATTTAAGAACATCTTAAACCCCTGTCAAATGAAGTGCCAAATTTCATTAAAGGAATTCTTGAGCTAGGGTGTTTTTTTTTGTTTTTACAGCATTTTTAATAGGAAATTCAGTATCTGTTTTCAACACACATTCTTACATCAATCCACACATATAAACAAATAAGTGCATATTATATTCCAACTATCATGTGTGTGAAAAATAACGAACATTCATAATACATTATAACAACATTATTAAATAAATTTAAATATACATAACATATTTATACAATTCACTACACTAGAACTTTTTTTATAAACAGATATCTCAGATGTATAACAAGTACTTAATAGGTGAAGATGTGATGTGGGTGTATCATTGTAAAACATAATCTGTAGGACTGTAAAATTTGGTCACATGACTTGATGGTAAATAAATAAATGCATGCTGACTTGCTGCCATTTCATATTTTGAAATAAATGTGAGGAAGAAACAAGTATGTATAATAAAAAATATTATTATTATTTTGAAAAAAAATTATCTAAAACAAAAATGAAACTAAGTGCACAAAAAGGAGGCATCCATACTTTATGTTATGGCAATAAATATGAATCTCCCTAAGCAGATGATTGCTGGTTGTTTTGTTTTTTGAATGACTTTCCCTTTTAAAAATTATAATATGGAAAATGCTAAAATTGGTATAAATTGTCACCCTGGGTCTACTATTAGTGGAATGGAAAGGCCTTTTTTAGTGATATCAGTTTGCAATTCCATTCTAAAAAAAAAAAAAAAAAAAGTAAACTTTTTCTTATTAATTTCTTATTGTGTTTAATCTAAGTAATATTGTATAATGTGACTAATAATAATTATTATAATAGCTTATATTGCAAATACAAATTAAAATATCTGTAATTAATAATAAAATTGATAATCTTGTTACCTTATCATTTTGTATCACGAATTGATTTTAAAAGAAATCCAATGAGTTTATTGGGAGGGTCTAGTTCTAAATTAAAAAATGAACTCCAAATAGGTAAAAATTAAATGATGATTTACTTTTAGGTCACTGAGGTGTCACACTGAGTAATTTCTCTTCATGGCATCTCTCAAGGCAAGAGAGAGGGGCACTAATTGGTAGAGCCCATCTCCTCACCTAGTAACATGTGACAAGTTGCACTTAGCTTGTACACACATGGAGATGTTTTACATACATATTTTATTTTATATAAAGAACTAACCAAATTGCCCGAACCTTGCAGCATATCAAACATATTTTTTCTAAGAAAATGATGATTGATTTTAAATTAGGTACCTCCATGAGATCGCTAAAAAAAGAGCATAGCATGATGAAAAAGATGCTAAACTTGACAAAAACAAAATTTTATCGTCTAAATATTTATGTTATTATTAAGAGGAAAGATCAAAGTTTATTTTAATTATTTTTTAAAATTTTTCCTCAGGTTTAGGGATTACAATAGTTAAAAGCACAAGGCTTTGAGGAATGCAAATCATGTTTTTTTTTTTTTAATTTGATCCCCCCTACCTGAAAATCAGCTCTGAATTGTAACATACAAAACTCAATAAAACAAAGATATTATTTAATTTCAAATGCTTTTATTTGCTTTTAGTTGTTTTTATGAATATGGACAATATTTTCTGAAAGCAAAAAAATTTTTTGATGAAAAATGAATTTTTAATACAATTATTTGTTATTTTTTTAATTATAATAGATTTTTACATTTAAGTTGTTAAAATATTATAAAATTAGTTAAAAGCTGCATCAGGTTTTGTAAGTGTCCTTATGAGAGAGATCTTTTTTTAGTGCGTTGTAAATTGTATCATTTTAACTAATCAGAAAATCCACAGTAATTAAAAAATGTAATTTTGTGTTTATAATCGGGCTCTAATTATAAAGTATGGAAGACCAACCAGAATACAATTAAGTTGTGTTATTTGGTTAAGTATTGTTCTCCGCTGTTAAAGCCTTTACTTTTGTGAAACACGTGTGGAGAAGTTTATTTGATTTTTCAATTTCAACTGAGAAGGGTACCTACAAGTATCAGTATCATCTTATGAAATTTATATGATCTTATTTTTATATTAATCTCAGTTATGGCATTTTTTCCATAAATGAAATATCAAAATTAATAATAAAATGAATGGAAATACAAATAACAGTAAAATGTAATAAATGTACATAAAATTAAAGTATTTTATGTACACTTCTGATAAAATTTCATAAGAAAGGTACCTATAAATTAATTAGATACCTTTCTTATGAAATTTAATCTCATTCATAACAGTCTTATTTCTTTATAATATATTTTCCATAAAGCATCGTAAACGTAAAGGTGAAAGCTAAGTACGAGGGTCATTCAATAAATAAGGTGAATTTTTCGGTATAAGGACTTCTAATACAGATAGAAGCTTACTCTTTTTATTTTTTTTTTGTTTTACTTCTTTTTCACATGGATTTAATTTCTTTTGCAGATTAAAAAAAAAACTTTGAGAGTTTTGACGATTAACAAAGATGACCGACCAAGAAGCATGCTCAAGGATTGAACAGCGGTCAGTTATCAAGTTTTTGGTTGCTGAAGGGTGCAAACCAGTTGAAATTCATAGGAGAATGTCAACTGTGTATGGTGCCACATGTTTCAGCAAAAAAAAATGTCTACAAGTGGGCTAAATTGTTTAAAGAAGGACGGAGCAGTGTTGAGGATGAAGACAGGCCTGGGAGGCCTACAGAAGTGAGGTCTGACAGAAGGGTGACAGTGGATGACATTGCAAGGACTTTGAGCTTATCTGTTGGGACAAACACAGGGGTCATGAGTCAGAAGGAGTCATCTTCCATCATGACAACGCAAGGCCTCACACAGCAGTTCAAATGTACAAAAAACAAAAAAAATTAGAGCACTGAAAGTTTTCCTTAAAAATAATGAGATAAATAATTTGTTCACTTAAATGTAAAATATTTCACTTTTCTCGTTCTGTAGAACAAATTATCCTCACGGAATCCGTCAATATGTCATTCATCACCTGTCAAGAGACGCGAAAGTTTATGACCTGCTTTGTTTTATTTTCAAATTACATCTTTTCGGCGCAGAAGCTAAGTTAAGCTTGGTTCAAAATATTTTAAATAAACATTATAATTTCTGATTTTCTTAAAATAAGTTTTGAAAAAATGATAATTGATATTTAAAAGAATTTCAAACTGAGATTTTCATTGATTTTATAAAATGGAAAAAATGGTTGCCATCTGTCAATTTTGCTGACTCAAAAAAAAAAAAAAACAAGATTTTTAATGAAATTTTTGGACGTGTTAGGAATGATTAAAAAATGTAAAAAAATACTCCCAAAATACTTTGATCCTTCCTCTTAATAATAACATAAACATTTAGACAATAAAATTTTGTTTTTGTCAAGTTTGGCATCTTTTTCCTCATGCTATGCACTTTATTTTAGCGATCTTGTGGAGGTACCTATTTTAAATCATTGTTATAATTTGTGGAGGAAACTGATGCATTTCACTATTACTCAATTATCTTGCCGATGTGATCTCCATCTTCTGGCTTTTTCCTTCTATATTTTGGATAGGAATCATTCCCTTGTTCAAATTTAAATTTAATTTAAATCAAGGGATAAAATTTTAGTGGGGGGGGGGGTTGTTCCCCCCGGGGACCCCCTTTGATTAAAATGAAATATACTTATCCAAATACCATGAGTAATGTAGTTTCAGAATAAAAATAGTTATGGTGTCTATCTCCAAAACCTTAGGAGAAATTTGATAACAGACAGACAGAGGTTATAACTTTTATATATATATATATATATATATATATATATAAAATTGAACATAGAAGTCAACACTTAGAGGCGACAGTCTGTTTCATGCTAGATGCAATCGTCAGGCCAGACTTGTGGCCTGACGATTTCATCTAGCATGAAACAGACTGTCGCCTCTAAGTGTTGACTTCTATGTTCACTTTTATATTTACACATGCTCTGTCTCTGATATTGAGCACTTTATCCCATAAATATAGCACACTTTAAGACTATATTTCTTCATATATATATATATAAATAAATATAAAAGTGGACATGGAAGTCAGCACTTAGAGGCGACAGTCTGTTTCATGCTAGTGCAATCATCAGGCACTTTCTTATATATATATATATATATATATATATATATATATATATATATATATATATATATATATATATATATATATAACAATACAAGAGAAAAATATACTTGTGTGTCCACAGATGAAATGGAAGAAAAACATTAAAATATTTGCTGTTAGGAATTGTGTAGAGTGGGGGCAGTTAAAATTTAGTTCTCGGCTGCCTGAGAGAAAAAAAAAATTCTCTCCGGTGGGGATATGGCTTGTGCTGACACTTCTACATTTTGGAGAAAATGAGAGAAGTGTTTATCATCTCATCTTTTTATCATCTTAAACAGTACAACTTAGTAGACATCTTGGTGAGACCAATCCATACAAGTTACATGGTGCATGAAGTAACCTGACCTATTATTGCTTATGGCCATATCATGTTAAAAAAACAGTTCTCATCTGATCACTGAAGTTAAGCAATGTCACACCTGCTGCTTGGAATACCAGGTGCTGTAAGCTTGGATGTGTAATGGATAACAGCTGGCAAATTGGAAATTAGAGAGCAGAGTTCCAATTCCAGTCAGGTTCATTATATTCATTTATGTGCAAATACTCATGGGAAGGGTATGAATCCATATTTTCTCCCCTCAAATGTGGGTTAAATAGTAGTTGTATTAGTAAATCATCTCCAAACTTTTTTACAATTCAAAAATATTTTCTGGCTTTAAATAATCTGCAATGGGTTGATAAACCATAAAAAACAAATCAAACAATCTAACCTTTTATCAAACATCCAAGATTAGATTCCCAGTGCTAGAAATCTTCAACTGCCCTTCTAATAAAGAATAGATTCATGCCTTTCCTAAGAGAATGTAATGTGAATGAAAACTGTCTCATGTGAAGCTTGAACTCAGGTCTCCAATTCCAATCTCATTTCCTCCTCTCATCCACTTCATATTCCTTATTTGGCCCAGTTTAAAACAAGTTTCTTTTTGTGCATTCATTATGAATTTATGAGTGATTGAAGGGGAAAAAATGGGTTTTATAGGTCATTAAATACACTAGTAAATAAATATTAATTTCACAAAGGCAATTTACAATTAGTTTATCCAACTTGTACACCAGCTGGCATAGGTATAGTGATTTGTTACTTACAGAACCAACCAAACACTTGTCAGTCTCAAATGAGATCTCTGTCAGTTTGTTATCCAGAATTCAAATGCATGTTACCACTCATGTTAACTGGGGCAAGGAATGGCTTGTTAATCTTAATGTCCCCAAAATGAAACTTCTTTCTTTTAATCATCTTAGAAATCTTCTTTGCGATCAATTAGGAGATTTCTGGTTTTGGGCTCTTTATCTTGGTCTCCTGGTTTGTAACTAATGTTCTCCTGGTAAAATGTTAGATAGGTTAAAGTTGGTCTAAAATTGTCAACTCTTCTGGCACCAGTGGAAGACTCCAGGTTTTGAGCTCTTTATTCTGGTCTTCTTGTTTGTAATTAATATTTTCCTGGTTGACTGTTAGATGTTGGTCATTGCTGAGTCTGCCAATTTCTATAAGATTTTCCCTGTAAATAAATTGAAATTGAAATTTTTGAAACCCTGTTTAAGGCAAAATCTCCCTGCTTACGTTTCCAGGTTTTAAGATTTTTAGCTTGATGAGATTGGTTTTCTGTGCTTTTAAAAGATTTATTTGAAGTAAATAAGTAAAATGCTTACAACAATGAGGAAATGGAGAAATAAAGAATCTAATGTGCTAAAAGTCTTGAGATAGCAGTATGCAAACATAATGGTAGATGGTGCCACCATACCTTGATGTCATAGAAACGCCTGGAGTGATTCCTGGAGGGTCCATCTATGAAAGTCTGGAGTCAGAATACTGAAGGTAACATCTATCAGCTAAGTGACAAACCTTTTACTTGTATTAATTCTAAGTTATAAGATTTTATTTTAAGTTGGTATCCACTCAGTAGGAATATTGTATATTATAAAAAAAACTTTTAATTTTATCTGAAACTGATAATAGAATATCTTCTAATAACATGACTGTTATGATTTGAATCTATCTAACTAGTCAATTGTACCAAGTTTTAATTTATATAGATTTTTAAATATCTCTTCACAATCACTACAAGGGCATTGTCACTCTCTGTGAACCACACAGAGATTAGTGAGAATTTACAGACAAAGGATTCTGGTTTAAATCATATCTATATTAAATGTAAGAAGTATCAGATGAACATTTAGTAGATCAGCTTGGGGTTCTTTAGCTTCCATTGGATATAAAAGCAGAAGACTTATTGCTGACAGAGGTTGATAACACCATGACATCGGACACATTGCATCCCTTGGGATCAGGATGCTACTTATTAGACTAGAGGACTGGCAACACAGTGTGGCAATATCTGTCTAAATTTCTGCATTGAGGTGTTATCATTATTTACATTACTTACATGTGAACTATTGTCATCATCTTAGTTGTTATCACAATGTTTCGGCCAGTGTGCCCTCTGGACTTCATCAGGTGTATGTTGATTCAGATAAACTACAGTGAATCGGAGAGCCAAGTTAGAATTCTAATTGAATCAATTACATTCACTTTTGTGCTAATACCCTTGGGAAAGGTATGAATCCTCTTCTTCTCCCCCAGCTATGGGTAAATAACAGGACAGACCGGGTTTTATAACCTTGGATGACAACTGGTCTACTGCAGAAAGAAATGGCAACGTATTGCGGGGAAAAAAATCTGCTTCGTCAGTCATGTATTGAAAGATGCATGATCGCCTAAGCGTGTATCACATATGGCGCATAACTGACTGATAGTGAATTTCAAACTGAACCCTTATTTTAATCTACAAAGGTAGATGATTCTCATTCCCCTGCCCATGTCTAGAGAAATCTTGTCTAGTTCTTATTTAGTACTGCTCAGAATTGCTTGCCTTGATTCTAGTGAGTCTAAGTACACACTGCCTGAACTAAGGATTGAACATGCAATTACTATATAATCAAATTGATGGACACTTTAATCCACTAAGCTATTTTAAAAATTCCCTATAGGTTACCTGGATCAACATTCACCTAATGAAGGCTGGAGGGCATAACTGCTGAAACATTGTGATAACAACAACAAAGATAAGGACAATAATCCACATGTAAATAGTATAAATAATGATAACTCCTCATCCCAGAAATTCAGACAGAAATTATTTTAATACAGTATTGATGGAAGATACTAATAGTTAACAAGCACTTTCAGAAAAGTTCAGACCTGTATTGCTTCTTAAACAGCATTTAATAATAATTTTTTAATAGTGTCCAAATAGTTTTTTCATCAATGCTTTTGTTTGGATTGAATGAATAACAATTATCTGCCAAAGGGAAGAAGGAAGAGATATATCTCACTTTGGTGAGGGCTCTTTGGTAATGAAAAGGGAAAAATTTGTCACTGGCCACCACATCACATAGATATATCATGTTTCTCTCTACACCAAACTTCACATCATGAAGCGATGACTTTCAGGTCTCCCTGCTTTCCCTTCAGGGAACAGTTACTACAATAATTTTCTTTTTATTCCTGTTTTGAAGAATATTCATTTGTCTGGTACATTTTATGTATAAAATTACATTGGTTAAACAATTATTGGAATTACTTTTTATAGTAAAACTAAACTATGTACCAGAGTTTCAAATAGGCAGGGATGATTATTCACTTTTGGAGAGTTATCCACCCAGGACATTCTCATTCCAACCATCCCTTTATTAAAATATTTTGAAAAATTTTCTCTCACTTGTTAATTTAGACAGTAAGCATTCCAGGATAAATTGTTTCATTACTGAAAATTATTTGAAAAATTCAAGTCATCCCATTTATTTGAAACTAAAGTGAAAATAAATGATTCTTTTGAGTGTAGACATCTGGTTCCATGGTTTGGTCTGATGACTCACAGTCCTAGTTGTTTTGGACTGATGGTAGAAATTAGGTATGACACAGACTCCATGAATCCCAATTGTCAACAATGCACTGTGCAAGGTGGTAATGGTTCCATAACAGTGTATGCTGTGTTCATGTGACATTGGTTGGGTCTAGTAGTCCACCTAAACGTGTTATTGACCAGTAATACCTACATTGCAACTTTTTATAAATATTTGCACCCATTCATGTACTTTCAACATGATGGAATCTGTCTTGCTCAACAACATAGACACTGACAAAACGCCAAGAAGCATAACTTGATGTAACATACACAAGGATGTTATGAGTTGCATTGGAAATCAGCTGGAAGAAACACCCAACAAAGCCTGTATGGACACCTTCATCCTATCTCAGTTTCACTAAGAGAGAGAAAGCTTTGGCTAGCTGGTCACTCTTGGAGAAGTAATTCAGAACTTGTAAGTGATACCCTCCTCTGGAACCCATTGCATAGCAAAAGATTAGTTGGAAGACCTCCATCACACCTACATTGACCAATTTGTAGATGACTCTGGATGCCATCTGGAGGACCTGCCGACAGCAATGTCTGACAGATAGTTGGAGGGAATGAGTCAGGAGGATCCAAGAAGAATTCTTGTTCTGATGATGATGATGAACTTTCAACAGCAATGCATTATTCTATCAGATTAATGTACTATGTCCTCAGTTGTCCAGAATTACTTTAAAAAGATTTCTGGAGACTTCAAACAAAGAATACGGCCAACATGTTCATCTAACATGTGTCCAATCAAGCACTTTAAGAGGTCTATTGGTATACAAAATCTTGCATCTCTAGGTTAAGTAGCAGGGCAAACTGGGCTTTCTAGCCTTGGTTGGTAACCAGTCTAAGAGAACTGAAATTCAAAGTCAGATGGTGTGCTAATGGGCAGATATAAGCTCTTCAACTTTGGTTGTCAACCTATTGAGATATGGTGACTTGATAAAATAAAAAAACATCCCTTAGCAGTCTGGGGCACTCATGGAGATTTTTCTGCCCGCAGAAATGCGCAAAAACTGAAATCCTTCAATCATATAAGTTGCACAATCTGCCACATACTGAAATATCATCTTTTTCTGCTGAACCTACCAATATCCAGGAGCTATGGACAGTTATCAAGATGGCATGGCTTAACATCTCACTAGATGTCTTCTGGCCATTTATCACAACAATGCCATGTTGAGGCACCTACTCTCTCAAGACTTTTGGTACATCAGTATGCATATTATATATATATATATATATATATATATATATATATAAATAAATAAATAAAAGGCAGGATGTGTGTGTGTGTGTGTGTGTGTGTGTAACGAATGCACGGCCGCAATTTTCGACAGATTTGCACCGAAATTTACATACACATGCTCCAAGTTAGGAAAAAGGTCAAGACTGACTTTGCATTTCCCAACTCTTAACAATAGTGGAAATAATTGACTTTTTCATGCTTCTACAGCAGTTTTCATGTAGTTTGCGGCCATTTTCTACTGGCCAGAGTGAGAGCCTATAGCTGGCTGCCACGAATAGGCAGGAAGATTCTATTGGCCAGCATGAGAGCCAACAGCTGACTAACACGAATGTTAACTAGCATGCTAGCATGCAAAAAAATTGATAGCTGCATTCGTCACAAGTGGGAAAAATTGAAATCTGCATGGCACTTTACTCCAATTGACTCATTCGCTTGCTTAAACTCAACGTTGATTCTGATTCCTCAGAACTGGGTTGGGTGTGAAAAAGTATTTGTTGTTAACATTCTTTTTTCATTCGTTTTTTCCAGTTACGAGTCCTTTTTTAAAGCTGATTGTTTTGTGTTCATTTTGTTTAGTTCTTTTTTCATAACAGATTTAATGTTTAGTATAGAGCTTAGAAAAAATTTGCAGTGTGAGATAGGCAAGAAGTAAGGCATGTAGCAACATCAGCACGGTAAAGGGCACTCCTTTAAAGGCAAGGAAGGGCAAAAATATTTTAAGTCAAGTGATAGCGATTGCTGTATGAGTTGTACGATTTTTGAATCAAGCACGGGCAATGCCAGGCCATGCTGCTAGTGTATGATAAAAATATAGTTTTAAGGTATTTTTTAAGCATATCACCCCAAGCAAAGCGGGAGTGCCACTAATATGCAAGGGGCTACACAGAGTGAAAATAAGGAAAAGACTGGGTAAAGGAGGGATTGAGGAAAGGATAAAAAGAACAGAGAAGGATAAAAAAAAGAATGGGGATCAAGGCAACAGATGTTGATTGACATTAAATTTAAATTTTTGAGTATTATAGTTATCAGGGGAGCAAGCAAGAGGAAGGGAGTTCCACAGTCAGGAAGTGTAAGAGAAGAAGCTGTTGGAGTAGAAACGGCAGTTACATTTAACTGTTTTGGCAGTAAAAGGATGGGATCAAGATGCCAACCTAGTAGCCAGCTTAAATTTATTCAGTGAGGCACCAATGAAAATAGCCACATTACGTTGGTGAATGGAGTCGAGACCCCAAGTCAGAACCAATCACCTTGTATATCCATCTTTGGATTTTGCCGAGAACCTCAAGATGAACAGTGGGGGCACCAGATCCTATATGGCAACAATATTCCATGTGTGGACCATTGGTAGATTTGTAGATGTGAAGGACAAATTCAAATGAGAAAAACCTTCTGGCACAACACAGAGAACAAAATTTCCCCGTGGTAGATGCAGCTATTCTTCATTCTGAGAAAAAGAAGGGGCAGCTATCTCATTTTTTTCTTTCTTTTTTTTTTTTACTTTTCCTGATCACTTAACCATAACCCCTCAAACGTCTTTTGTAGCAAGTGCAAAATAATAACTTCCTTCATCCACTCACTTCAAATTTGGAGGACCGATGAAGAAGGAAAGAAACTTGCAGGCCTATGTAAAATTCTTTTTAGATTAATGAAAACCTTACCCTCACAGAAATTAGTTGGTGGGTCAAGAAGAAGAAAAGAAAGTAGTGAGCCTACACAAAATTTCTTTTGTTATAAAATGAGGAGAAAAATTAAAATAATCAGAGAATGGTGTCTGAAGTCATGTGAAATGTTTCGTTTCAATTGCTTGCAACCAACATTGAAGTACTCAGTGTAAAAGTACTTGGCAATTAGATTATCAGTCTCTAACCACCATGCAGTACTTCAAGGAATTTTCTCTCAACAAAGAAAGCTAAGTATTTCAAACTATGTCTCTTTGTCTGCTTTTAAATATATGCAAACCATATATCCCTCCAAGAATTTCGATTTATTTACTTGAAACAAACTACTGACACTACTTCAAGAATGCAAATTCATGAATAAATACCTTATCTTGTTTTGTTAAAATTACCTGTGTGCTTCCTTGTCATTATCACCCTTTATTAACCTTTTTGGCGTGAGCAAATCAAGTGTTCATTTTAACCCCTAAGCCCCATGCCACTATATTTTCACTTGGTTCTTTCACGTTCTCTGTGCCTGTGCATACAACTGGTGCAAAACTGGTATACAAAAGCAAACGTCTTTTCCGTTTCCACGATTCTAGTCATGTCTATTGTTCACAATTTATCATAAGAAATGAAGGAATGGGAGATTTTAATAATGATCACAAGTGCTAAAAGGATAGTAAAAATAATTAATTTTGTATTGCACAAAAAAATTCAAGGTATTCCATTGACTCTTCACACACACACACACACATGTATAGGCATTCGGATGTCTAGTCACACTGAGGAGCTGTGATACAGCGAAACAGTACTGTCTGTGAATGACATAATTTAGCTCTTGAAAATACATTTCAATTGAGCACTGTTGAGTGAAAAGCTAATTCTATAAACAACAGCCACCTGCACTAATGCAAAGCTCTTCAGTAAAATAAATGGAGGAGCACTTTGGCTGATTGACATTTGTTTACATTTGTAAAAACAATATGCTAGATTTAGTTGTGTAACTCTACCGAGTGAAGATAGCTCTGGCTGACACCTAATTAATTGTGTTTCAATCCTGGCTTGAGGCATCCGGATGTCTAGTCGCACTGAGGAGCTGTGATACAGCGAAACAGTACTGTCTGTGAATGACATAACATATATATATATATAAGTCTAGGATTTTATAATTTTAAACTTAATAGAGATTAAATTTAGATTTTAAAATTGGTAATTTTTTACCTCTAATTTTAATATCAAATTTTATCATATAATTTAATACTTATTGGTTAGGATAAATTCTATTTTAGTAAAACCCCAACTTTAAAGCTTTTAATAGCTATTATAACCTTACTTCGTTGTCAAGTTTTTTTAACTTCCGTGTACTTGTATTTTGATTGGTCATTCCTGCTTATGTAACAGCGTTTTCCCCTTACGAAGGATCGTTAATTAATTTGAAACTTTTAAAACCCTTTATTCTACATTCAACATCATCACTTAATAAGACACCGGAGGTGTAGAAACAAAATGGCTATTTTTGTAGTGATTTTATAACATATTTATGTTATAATTTTTAAATAAACAATTATATATATATATATATATATATATATATATATATATATATATATATATATATATATATGCACGTTTCATTGAATATGACAGACAAGGTGCTTTGATTTAGTTTTTTATACAATTTTTCATGCGATCTAATAATTTTTGGAGGGGATGATAAATTATATAAAAACTGTCCAACTGTTTTTATCTGAGCGCTTTCGGCCATACATTTAGCTATTTTCAAGGATGAAATATATTAACTGTTAACAAGAAATAGTTTGTATGTATGTATTTATATAATGTTTTCATTTTTCAAAACATGGTCAAGATATTGTGTCCATGTTCATAGTTGATATTGAGTGTTGTTTTTATTTTTATTAATAAGGCTTCCATTATTTTTAGCCTTTTTTGCATGTAGATGGTGCTATTATATTTGTGTTGTCAATAAGTATGTTACGAATATGGTCCGGTAGGTCTCCATGAATATTTAAATGAGATCTAATTGAGCTATGGTCAGAAAGGTGTAGTGTGAGTCTTCATGTCAAACAGGTTGTTGTAGTATGGTCTATATAATTATTTACAAATTTTGATTCATCAGAAATACAATTCCTTAATGGACATTGGACAGTTCTTATATAATTCATCATTCGAAAAGAAAAAAAATTATTAGATCACATGAGAAACTGTATAAAAAAACTAAATCAAAGCACCTTGTCTGTGGTATTCAATGAAATGTGCATGAATGAAGGATTGCTACCTAAATACACAAATATATATATATATATATATAGTGATTATCTAATCACAGCTTAGACGTGGCACAAGCTCAAAATTATGGGGCACCTAGTGAGGATTGAACTTACTACTCAGTTGTAATAGATCTAGCAAGACAAGCTTTCTAATCATTACACCATGTTGAGGTGCCCAATATATATATATATATATATATATATATATATATATATATATATATATATATCTTTGACTGGCTCTTTAATTACTGGGAATTTTTGCTGTTCAATTGAAGCAGTTTAAGTTTAAAGTCAGCCCACCTGAAAATCAATATTAGTAACAACATTTGGCCGTAATTGAGGCACATCCCCAAATGGGGGGGGGGGTAACAATTTGAATGGGGAGGGGCCTGAAAAGGGAAGTGAATAATAATAAATAATGATATTGTAATAATTTAAACTATTTATTTTTATTAAAGTTTTTATGAAAGATATATATCCAAGAATAGATAGTAAATAGTAAAACGTTGCCGAGAGTTATAATGGACAGGAAGTGGTGGAGAGCCATTATCGCCAACAATTTGGACACAAAACCGTTATTGAAGAATTATCTATCAAACAAAAAAAAATTTCATCAAAATCGGATGAAAACTGTAGAAATACATAAAAAAATCCTATCACACACACACACATTTTGAGAATTATAGATATAGATAGAAAGCATACATATTGTATTTTAAGTATGTGGATATACAATGGTGAATCAATATATCTGTAGCCTGAGACAGTTTTTTAGATGATCTTCCTAGCTGAATTTTGCCTTGAAATTTTCACTGTAAAATATTTTATTTATATGATTAATATTCATCATGGAATTGAGTGACTTGATAGGGAAGGAGATGATATTAAAAAATAAATAAATGTTGCATATAATAAAAAGAGTTCATTAAATGCAACAAATATTTCTTTTTTTATCATTAAGCTTTGAATCTATTGATGTAATTGCATACATAAAGGTGCCTCCATTAATTTGCTGAAAAAAAGAGCATTCCATGATTCAAAAAAACCCCAAACTTGATAGAAACAATAGTTTCAAACTGGTGCTGTGCTGTATGCGGAGGGATGTGCAACAAGTGCGAATTTTAGGCATTGCACAATTTGCTGACATCAGTGCAGCTGCAATATCGTGATTCAAAAAAAAAAATAAACAAAAACAAAAATCTTCTTTCAGGCATTATTCTGCAGATGCATTCTTTGAGGACTTGAAAGGTTTCTTAATGCTTTCCTTAATCATTCACTTGAACAGAAATTCCGTGCAAGTGACTCTCAGATCACTTCTCCAGGGATAACTCGGGTATAGTACTCACAACTAATGAACACAATGTCATCACACAGTGAACTGCCAGTAAACATGTTTGAACAGGACATTAACTACTACTGACAGGAGGCACAGTGGAGTAATGGATACCGGCTCGGTTCACTTACATGCTAGTACCCTTGGGAAAAGTATGAATCCTCTTCCATCTCCCCCCAGCTATGGATAAATAGTGGGACAGACCAGGTTCTATAGCCTTGGATGGCAACTGGTCTATCGCAGAACGAAATGGCAACCTACTGCGGGAAAGAAATCTGCCTCGTCAGTTATGTATTGAAAGATACATGATCGCCTAAGCGTGTATCACGCATGGCACACAACTGACTGACTGAATGTCCAAACATGTTTCTATCTATCTTCCATTAATGACTCTGTGGTAAGAGACTGATCAGATCCTAACTTTTCTCCAGTCTCAATGCACACACAATGAGGCTTGGTTCTTTGATTATTTGCTAGTTTTATAAGAAGTGGTAGTGTGTTGCCATAACAAAAATGTTCAGTTATGGCTCTTCTTTTTGGGTGAGGCTTAGAACTTTTTGAACGACCCTCATAGTTCACATGATAGTCTCATAAATCATCTGTAAGTGTAGTAAACTCGATCCTCACTAGGTGCCACATTAAGGTAAGGTCTCATGGTTTTTTTGTTTTTTTTTAAGCTTATCACCCCAAGCAAGGCTGGAAGCCACTAGCACGCAAGGGGTTTACAGAAGGTTTGGAGGAAGAGCAGATAGGAGTGGTAAAGGAGAGGATGTGGAGAAAGATAGTGGATCGATCAAGGCAAGGGGGTTACAGAAGATTTGGAGCGAGAGCAGATAGGAATGAAAGGTGAAAGGATGTGGAGAAGGGAAGTGGATAGATCAAGGCAACTGGAGATGTCGATTGACATTACACTTAAATAGTTGGAGATTATATTTGTCAGGGTAACAGGAATAAGGAAGCGAGTTCCACAGGCGAGATGTGTGAGACATGAAGCTATTGGAGTAGAAGAGACGTCTACATCTAACAGTTTCAACAGGGGAGGGGTGGGAACGGGATGCCAGCCTCGTAGGACGTTTAAATTCATGAGGCCTAGGAACCAGCGAAAGCAGCTCATCGGAGCAATTACCGTGAAAGTATTTGTAAAAAAGACAGAGCGAGGCAACATCGCGTCTGTGAGAGAGCGACTGCAGACGAGATGACAGATCAGGGCCAATTACATTGCATATCCGTCTCTGGATCTTATCAAGAACCCTAAGGAAAACAGATTAATCTTATTACCACTTGGGATAGATAGATAGATAGATAGATAGATAGATAGATAGATAGATAAGTATTATGCATTTTATGTATGTGTATATTACATAGTTAAATCATGGGAGAATATGATATATAAATCTATATATTGGAACAATGTTAGGCAAAAGTGTATAGAAAGTGCTTTGATCGCTAGATCATCCATGGTAAACTTGTGCTCAGGTTCTTACATTTCACCTTTCTTGGCAGGTTTTCTATTATTGCAATGTGGAGTACTTGATAATAAAAATGATAAAAACAAAAGAGAAAAGTACAAAAAAACTGAATAAACTCCGTCAGATGACATGTCCAGACATGTCTGAAAAATTTTTAAATTTAAACATTTTAAATTTCAATGTTTCAAGATTTGCAGTCTGTGCATAATTTTAACCAATGCTTTTCTACATATATCTAATTACATGAATAAAAACAATAAAAGGATATTGCTTAATAATAATTATTATTTAAGCTTGTCTCTGGTGCTTATGTGTGGCTAACAATTACAGTAGTTGGGCAAAAGACAGAAAAAGAAAAAGGAAATAAAGAGAAGAAAAAGAAAAGGGAAATAAAGAGAAGAAAAAGAAAAAGGAAATAAAGAGAAGAAAAAGAAAAAGGAAATAAAGAGAAGAAAAGAAAAGGGAAATAAAGAGAAGAAAAAGAAAAAGGAAATAAAGAGAAGAAAAGGAAAATAAAAATAAGAAGGAACAGAATAGGGAAAAGAAAGAAAAAGAAGAGTTAAAAATGTAATTAAAGAATTTAAAGAGAAAAGAAATAGTACAGAATAAGAAAAAAAGAAAGAAAATGAAGAAAGAAAGAAGTACAGAATAGGAAAAAAAGAAAGAAAATGAAGAAAGAAAGAAGTACAGAATAGGAAAAAAAGAAAGAAAATGAAGAAAGAAAGAAGTACAGAATAGGAAAAAAAGAAAGAAAATGAAGAAAGAAAGAAGTACAGAATAAGAAAAAAAGAAAGAAAATGAAGAAAGAAAGAAGTACAGAATAGGAAAAAAAGAAAGAAAATGAAGAAAGAAAGAAGTACAGAATAAGAAAAAAAGAAAGAAAATGAAGAAAGAAAGAAGTACAGAATAGGAAAAAAAGAAAGAAAATGAAGAAAGAAATATTGAATAGGGAAAATAAAAAACGAAGTAAAAGAAAAAGAAAGAGGGAAATTCAAAAAATAATTAAAGAATTTAAAGAAAAGAAAATAGTACACAAAAAAAGAAAATGAAGAGAAAGAAAGAGGTAATGAATGAAAGAAAGGAAGATAAAGGTACTGAATGAAAGAAAGAAAGTTGTACTGGATGAAAGAAAGAAAGTTGTACTGAATGAATGAAAGAAAGGGCTACTGAATGAAAGAAAAAAGAAAGGGCTACTGAATGAAAGAAAGAGGTAATGAATGAAATAAATGAAGAAAGAGGTACTGAATGAAAGAAAGAAGAAAAATGAAAGGTGTACAGAAAGAAAGAAAGAAACAAACAAACAAAGAGATACTGAATTAAAGAAAGATTTACCCCATGGAAGAAAGAAAGACAGAATAACAAAAAGAATGTAAATGAAGTAGAAAAGAAAGAAAGAAAGAAAGAAAGAAAAGCTAGTGAGAGGAAAAAGAAAGAAGAAAGAAAGATACAAAGAAGTGAATGCAAGAGAAATACTAATAAGTGGTGACTGGTGGTTGCAACAAGGGCAGGGATAGAATAGAGCAAAAACAAGAAATCATTCCCGCTATATTGCAATAAAGGTTATCTAACCCCCCACCACCCCCCTGACTAGTGCCTCTAACGTTTCCCCTCACCATTGTTACTGCTATCGTTACCCAAGAAGGAGGGGAGGAGGGGGGAGGAGGAGGAGGAGTTCAATGACTCTACTGCCATAGAGAAACTGCAGCATTTTACTGCAATCCTGAGAGGATTTTTTTTCTTCTGTTTCTTTCTGCTTTGCACCATTTCCCCTCTTTCTTTCTTCCACTTCCTTTCCTTTTCATTCTTCTCCCACTTCCTCTGCGGATGTGAAAGGAGGAGCAAGAGAAATGATCAGGAGGAAAGCAAAGGGGATTGGGGGAGGGTAAGAAAGGTGCAGAGGGGAGGTGAATGGTAGGCACATGCCAATGTTTCCGTTTGCTCAGGCTTTATTATATTTATCATGACACTTCTTGAACACACATGCATGCGTGTGTGTGTGTATATATATATATATATACACACACAGACACACACATGCAATAATACATTCCCCTGCATGTAACTTTATTTTATGCATGTATATGCACAGAGAAGTGTACTTTTAGATATCCTTGTGTATCAGTACTTATCTTCCTTTGGCACATACTAACACTAATGTGATTCAAATGACGTATAGAAATCATTTCATTTATGTGCATGTACATGGTTACAGGCATAACTATATCAATAGGAGATAGATATGAAGAGACTGAGATGGATATATATGAAAACAGAGGGAGATATGAACATGCTAAGATGGATAGATATAAACAGACTGAGATAGGCAGATATGATCAGGCTGAGAGAGATATGAACAGGCTTAAATAGAGTTAGATATGAACAGGCTAAGATAGTGGTTGGGTCAGAGTGATAGGTATGAACAGGATAAGACAGATGTGAAGATGCTGAGTTAGAGAGGAACAGGCTGAAATAGATACAAATAGACTGAGATAGATAGATAGATAGATAGAAACAGGTTCAGATAGATACATAGATATGAACAAGCTGTGGTAGATAGATACAAACATGCTAAGATAGATGGACATGATGAGGCTGAAATAGAGAGATATATATGAACAAGCTGAAATGCAGAGATAGACATGAACAGATTGAGATAGATAAACAAATGGATAGATATGAACAAGCTAAGAATGATATATAGATATGGAATGGCAGAGTCAGAGAGATAGATATAATCTGGCTGAGATAGATATGAACAGGCTGAAATAGAGAAAGATATGAACAGCCTATGATATATATATATATATATATATACAAGTTTAGGATTGGTGTATACGGAGTGAATTCCAATAACCAACAATTACTATTCTTTAAAGAGTGCTCAATACAGAGTAGAGCAGATGTTGTAATATTCAAATAAATAATTATATATATATATATATATATATATATATATATATATATATATAGAGAGAGAGAGAGAGAGAGAGGCTGAAATGGACAGATATGAACTGGCTGAAAGAGAGATATATAGATAAGTTCAGGGTGAGGTAGAGATATGAACATATTGAGATAAAGAGAAGGATATGACTAAACTAAGCTACATAGACAGCTAAGATGGATACATAGACACACATGAACAGGCCGAGATGGGCACACATGAACAGGCCGAGATGGGCACACATGAACAGGCCGAGATGGGCACACATGAACAGGCCGAGATGGGCACACATGAACAGGCCGAGATGGGCACACATGAACAGGCCGAGATGGGCACACATGAACAGGCCGAGATAGATAGATTGTTGTTTTTCAGTTGTTCTGCATATCAAGGACTGCATATTTTCAGAAATTCTGAAAATCTTTCCATTTATTATTTTCTTATTGCATTTGATCAAAGTATGTATATATATATATATATATATATATATATATATATATATATATATATATATATATCCTCTCTCTGTCTGTGTGTTATCAAACTCCTCCTAGGGTTTTGGAGAAAGACCCCTATAACAATATATATTCTGAAACTATATTACCCAAGGTACATGGATAAATATATTTCATTTTGATCAAAGAGGGTCCTGTGGGGACACAAACCTCCCACTGAAAATTTTTTTCCCCTTTGATTCAAATTAAATTTAAATTTGAACAAGGCAATGACTCCTACCCAAAATAAAGAAGGAGAAAGCCAGGATATGGAGGTCACATCAGCAAGATCAAAATGAGATAATATGGATGTCAAGTTGAGCAAGAAATCAATCAGTGGATAGTGCTTTACAATAGATATTTGTTTCGACAATTCAAGCTGTTTTTGTACCCCACCACTGAAAATCTTTTCCCTTTGATTGAGATTAAATTTAAATTTGAACAAGGGAATGACTCCTATCCAAAATATAGGAGAAAGCCAAAATATGGCGGTCACTTGTAATATATATATATATATATATATATATATACATACACACACACACACCCACAGACAGAGTGGAAGAAACAAATATTCGCACACATACAATTTTTTAATTTATTCTTTTTCCTTCGCACATGGTCTTCAGATCCGGGATGTTTGTTGAAGCTCTCGATTGGATTTGGATTTTCAAATAACGCCACAGATTCTCGATTGGGTTTAAATCTGGGGACTGACTTGGCCATTTCAGGATATTTACATTATTCTCAGCAAGCCATTTCTTCATAGATTTTGCAGTGTGCTTAGAATCATTATCTTGGTGGAAGATCCAATCAGGAGGAAGTTCAAGATCTTCAACCAAAATCATTAAATTTGCTTCAAAAATATTTTGATATGCTGTGTCATTCATTCTACCATCTATTACTGATATGCTGCCAGTACCTTTCATAGAAAAACATCTCCAAACCATGATGCTACCATCACCAAATTTCACTGTTGTAACGGTGGTCTTTTATTTAAAGGCATGAGCATCTTTCCTCCATACATTATTTCTAGAATTATGTCTAAACAACTTAATTTTGGTTTCATCTGTCCATAATACTCTTTCCTAATATATTTTTTCCTTATCCTTATGTTCACGAACGAATTTCAACCTGGCATCTCTGTGTCTTTTCAATAGCAGTGGAGTTTTCCGAGGGGAGCATGATTTTAGATTGTTCCTATGAATTTCATTGCTTATTGTCCGTTTAGTGACACAGATTCCTGATGAAAGAAAATCATCCTGCAGCTCTTGATGAGTAACCATTGGATTTTGTTTAATTTGATGCATTAATTTCTTTGAAGATCTTGCAGAAAACTTCAGTGGAGCACCTGTTCTTCTTTGGTTTTCAACAGTTTTGAGTTTTTATACCTTGCAATGAATAAAATAATGGTAGTAAATGGAATATTCGGGTTGTCTGAAATTTTCTTGTAACTTTTACCTTCTTTCCAGAGCTTAACAATCAGTTCTTTTTGCAAGTTTGTCAATTCTTTACCTCTTGCCATGATGATAACCTTCTTGCATGAATATCAATTAAAGAATGTTCGGTTTGTAATTTTTTAGGCTGAAAATAATAATTGATAATATTATTGGAACATTCTAGAATCTTCCACTTGAATAATCTAGAGTATTAAAGCAATTAAAATGTTTTAAAATCTGAAATTTGCATTGTACAAATACTTTTTCCACCGATTAAAATGGATAAAGGAGATTTATTTCTATTAAATCAAATTTTTTTCTGTAAATTATATGAAAAGTATGTTTATTCATTAGTTGGAAATACAATAAATTAAAAACTTTGTATGTGTTTGAATATTTGTTCCCCCACTGTGTGCGTGTGTGTGTGTGTGTATGTATATATATATATATATATATATATATATATATATATATATGCATACACACATACATATCAATACATATACATATACACACACTTATGCATACACATAGATACACGCACATACACATATATATGCACACATACACCCAAACATATGTACACACATATATATATATATATATACATGCATATATACACACATGCGCACACACACACATATATACATATGCACACGCACACATATATATATGCACATGCACACACATATATATACATATGCACATGCACACGCACATATATATATACATATGCACACGCACGCACACACACACATATATATATATGTATATATGCACACATATATACACATACATACATTTACACACACACACACATATATATATATACACATACATTTACACACATGTGCATATATATATGTACATACACATATCTATCAGGTCATCCCATAAGTTCTGTCCGAATTTTGAATAAAGAAAACAAGTGACCAAATGTTACATTTAATTGCAGATTCAATCAACAATGTATTTTCCCTGATTATCTATGACTTCCTTCCATCTATTAACAAGCTTACTAATTCCATTACTGTAAAATTCTTTTGGCTTTGATTCGAAGAACTCACAAATGTCAGTTTTAACTTCTTCCTGTGTTACAAAAGCTGTTTCTTCTAAATGATTCTGTAAGCTACGAAACAAATGGTAGTCTGAAGAATCAAGGTCGGGAGAATAAGGTGGATGAGGAATTTTCTCCCAACCAAGTTCTTCGATCTTTTGTGAAGTGATTCTTGCTGTGTGTGGCCATGCATTGTCCTGATGAAACATCACCCGTTTTCGATTCACTAGAGCAGGTCTTTTTTTTCCTCAAAGCTTGGTTCAAACGCTCTAAGTGCTGACAGTATATTTGAGCATTAATTGTTGCATTAGGTGGTAAGAATTCAAAGTGGATTATTCCTTGGCAATCCTACTAGATTGAAAGAAGAACATTTTGCCCATGAAGTTCCCTTCTCGGCTGTGGCTGGGGTCCTTCCCCTTTACCAAGCCACTGTCTACGACGCTTAACATTTCAATAAAAGATCCATTTTTCGTCACCAGTCACAAGTCTATCCAAAAAAGGTGAAACAAGTTGGCGAGAATGGAGAGAAGAGCAGATGTCAACTCAGGATTTGAGGTTGTTTTCAGACAATTCATGAGGCACCCATTTTCCAAGTTGTTGAAGATGACGAACAGTTGTATGGTTTGAGCTGAGAACCACTGCCAATTCCTCAACTGATAAAGCAGGATTTTCTTCAAGGGCTGCTTCAAGAAGCTTTTCATCAAACTCAACTGGACATCCGGTTCGATCTTCATCTCCAAGGGTGAAATCTCCACCTCTGAATTTTCCAAACCCTCTTCTGCAAGTTCTTTCATTCACACATTCCTCTCCATAAACTGATTGAATGCTTCTAGCCGCTTCGGCTGCTGAGTTTCCTTTCTTGAACTCATAAAGCATTATGTGCCTCAAATGATTCTTGGGTACTTCCATGTTAGCAGGGTTTTAATCAAACAAAATTTAATTTTATTGTTCTCTGAAATAAAATTTGATCAGTTTAAATACATCTAAACATAAAAATAATGTTCAGCTCCATTAGACATTATAAAATACTCTTTAAATTTCGTTCATTTTAACAAAAAGTTAAAATTCGGACAGAACTTGTGGGATGACCTAATATATAGAAATACAAACACACACATACATACATATATTTACAGAAACACACACATACATATATATACAGAAACACAAACACACATATATATACAGAAACACAAACACACACATATATACAGAAACACAAACACACACACATATATACATAAACACACACACACACACATATATACATAAACACACACACACACACATATATACATAAACACACACACACACACATATATACATAAACACACACACACACACATATATACATAAACACACACACACACACACATATATACATAAACACACACACACACACATATATACATAAACACACACACACACACATATATACATAAACACACACACACACACACATATATACATAAACACACACACACACACACATATATACATAAACACACACACACACACATATATACATAAACACACACACACACACATATATACATAAACACACACACACACACACATATATACATAAACACACACACACATATATACATAAACACACACACACACATATACATAAACACACACACACATATATACATAAACACACACACACACACATATACATAAACACACACACACACATATATACATAAACACACACACACACATATATACATAAACACACACACACACATATATACATAAACACACACACACACATATATATATACATAAACACACACACACACATATATATATATATATATATATATATATATATATATATATATATATATATATACACAAACATAAATATGTAAATATATACACACACTCACACATATATATACATAAAGACATACTCATATATATATATATATATATATATATAAAAACACACGCGTATATATATATATATATATAGTACAGGTGTCTGGGTTGAATAAGACCAACATACTTAGCGTTGGCTGAAATAGATTTATACCCACATGAGGTAATTTTGGATTTTATGCTGTGTAAATTTATATATATATATATATATATATATATATATATATATATTAATAAATATACATATACCTCGACTTTCATTGGTTAACTAATTCATCCGGTACAAGATATCGTTTATTGTTTCTTTTAAAAAATTCGGTAAAAAAAGAAAGTCGAGTTGCACATCAAACGTAGGTATATGTGTATTTATTAACATATATTTCATAGCTCTGTCTAATCACATTGAGCACTTTTATGTCTACACTTCTCGGCTAAATTTGGTAATTAGTTATTTGCTTATCAGCGTATGCATGCCAGCACGCACAAGCATATACAGTTGCTAATAAATACTTATCCCATTTACCTAACCCTATACATACATAGATGCATATATATATATATATATATATATATATATATATATATATATATATATATATATATATATATATACACACAGTTGCGGCCATAATATAAGGAATGGAAACAACAAAGATATAAATATGTGTATTACTTAAAAAGTAATGCATGATTAGCAATGAAATTTTTACCGAATAAAGATTAGGGTGTAATGCATAAATATTATACAAAGTTACAAAAATTTACATAATAGTTTTTTTTAAAATAAAGATTAAATGGAACAAAGGAAATAAGCTACTGGACAAAAGTTAAGGAACGATCTTGTTAATACTTGATTGTAAACAAAATATCAACAAAATTTAATATTTGTAAACATCCCCTTATTTTCAATGACTTCTCTGCATCGTAGACCACATAGTCTAATTCATTTCTTGCAAAAATCAGCAGTAATTCCCTCCCATTCATCTTTCAATAACTCCCATAGGTGATGCTGGTTTTTCGGGTTTCTTTTCTGAGCCCTTTCTCCAATTATCTTCCAAACATTTTCTATTGAATTCAGGTTGGGGTTCTGGGCTGGCCACTTCATTAGGGCGATTCCTTCTTCTTCAAATAAAGCCATAACCTTCCGAGCCTTGTGGCAAGGTGCATTGTCCTGCATGAAAATAGGAGATTCATAAATATTATGGTGTAATCTTGGTACCACTGAAGAAGCCTTTTGTAAATCTCAGCATTGATATTGCCATGTACGCAGATGATAGGGACAACTCCTGCAGTTGAAATCATTCCCCACACCATCACACTGCCGCCACCAAACTTAACGGTTTTCTTGACACATTGAGAAGACAGTCTTTCACCTGTTCTACGGCGTATGTAAGTTTTGCCCTTAGAACCAAATATAGTAAACTTGGACTCGTCACTGAAATGAACTGTATCCCATTGTGCGTCAGTCCAAACAACATGTTCTCTCGCATACTCCAGGCGTGCCCTTTGGTTTCGCTTTGAAATGAGAGGCTTTGAAGCAATCCTGCATTTTTTAACCTGCGAGTAAGCGTTTTCCTTGAGAACTTATTATCTGTCTCATCATTAAATTTATGGGCAATTGATGTAGCAGTTTCAAAACGGTTTTTTGTAGATATTCTAACAATTCAGATCTTCTCTTTGCGATGTTTTTGGAGGCCTGCCGGATTTTGGTTTTGCATCTAACGTTTTATCGGTTTTATACCTGCTAATTACACGATGAACAACACTTTTAGATGTATGACTAATATCAGAAATTTCTGAAATTTACTTTTTTTCTTGATAGTGATAATCAGGTTTTTTTCTTCAAAAGAGAGCGTTTTGCATGTAGAATTTGCCATATTGCTTAAAAATAAAGTCCTAATGATAAATAAACTTTTACTTATTGTTGAAAAGCTCCATCGAGTTTTTTAACAATGTAAATTAAAAGTTTATGCAAATTATTAACATCGTTCCTTAACTTTTGTCCAGTAGCTTATTTCCTTTTAATCGTTCCATTTAATCTTTATTTAAAAAAACTATTATGTAAATTTTTGTAACGTTGTATAATATTTATGCATTACACCCTAATCTTTATTCGGTAAAAATTTCATTGCTAATCATGCATTACTTTTTAAGTAATACACATATTTATGTCTTTGTTGTTTCCGTTTCTTATATTATGGCCGCTACTGTATATATATATATATATATATATATATATATATATATATATATATATATATATATATATATATATATTTTAAAATAATAAGAAATAACAGAAAGATTTACAATCTGGTCTTCTTAGTAATTATTTTTATTTTTAAAAAACAGTGCTCAATACAAAACTGTAGAGCATAATATTATAATTATTTTCTATTTTCAAAATATTAACATGGTAATTCCTGTTTAGTGATGAACCATACGTTTTAAAATAGAAAATAATTATATATATATATATATATATATATATATATATATATATATATATATATATATATATATATATATATATATATGTCAGGTGTAACAGCAAAATTGTCCAAATCATATTACAGCATAACTGTCCATCCCACAAAATGTTTAATATCTAAAAAAAACTACTAATTCAGTTTCTTTTTACAAGCTTTTCAAATAAGCTGTTTAGTCATGTTGATACCATTTGTCCTAAGAATAACTGAAAAACCCTTTGAGTTATTCAGCTAGAAAAAGAAGAGGTTAAAATTGTTTTGTGTCAGCCTGTTTTCCCAACTGAGCAATGGTGTGAGTAAAAATTACTCAGCCCTTTAGCAATGGTACCAACTTTCATACTCTGGTGCATTCAAAAACCATCAACAAAACAGTGAATAAGTTTAAAAAAGAATGAACAGTAGAGAGGAAAACTGGATCAGGAGTTCACAACAGGAAGAGGGATCATCATTTCAATTTAGAGCTAAAGAGATCAATTAGATAGGATCCAACTCAATTCATAAGATGTTCAGCATGTGAGAGAGGAGTTTCAGCTATGACAGCCCAAAGGCAGTGAAAAAAGACCTGAAAATGAAATCGCACGTAAAACCTGTGAGGCACCTTGTTACCCCAGGACAGAAAGAAGGTGAGAGAGGGTGAAGATCGTCTTGAATAAGTTGGAAAATGATTGTAGAATATATATATATATATGTGTGTGTGTGTGTGTGTGTGTATGTGTGTGTGTGTGTGTGTGTGTGTGTCAAGAATGAAGACTGAGACTTGGAAGATAAGTTAATCCAAGCTTTATTCGGCAAAATACAAGCAGGGTTCACATCATGTGCTCCTGGTATTTTCGAATATGGCTGATTGTCATAATCTGGAGAATGGGCCGTAAATGAATATGGTGTTGTAAAGGAGTGTCACAGTCAATCTCTTATTTACGACATCCCTCCCCACTAGAAGGGAGTACTTATTTTAGTCCCAACCATACCTTTTTGGGGTCACCGACACACGACCTGACCTCCGTAGTGTTTGCACAATCTCTCTGCATGACGAATCGTGGTCTTCTGTATCGGCTTCACTTCCTGGGCTCATTAAAGGCTCATTTTGTATGGTTGGCAGTTCAACAGTTGCTGGTTTGGAAAGGAAGTCCTCGGAGGACTGCTGAAACATCTGCTGGGGTGAAAATATCTCGGAGCCAGCAGGATCTGGGGCCAAGTCTTGAATCGACACAGTTGAGTCTCTCCCGTCTGGATATTTGACGCCTGCAAATGATTGATTACTATCAATAGGTTAACCCAATCCACTAAGAAGTCATTTTTGGTAGTACGAATGAATCGTCACAACAACACCGGCCCCGGATTCATCAACCAAGATAGCAGAGAGTTTCCATGGGTTGTGCGTCTCTGAAATTTAAAAAAACGTTCATGTGGTGTACAATTTGTTGTAGTACATAACAGGGACTGCATAGAATGAAGAACTTGTGGTAGGACCTGCTCCCAAATGTTTATCTGATAGCTTGAGTGATTTAAGTGCCAATTGGATTGTTTTCCAGACAACCCCTACATACCGTTCAGCTTGACTATTACCTTGTGGGTGATAGGGCGTTGAGTTACTGGTAGCAACCCCTTTACCAATGTAAATATTCCTTTAGCTCCTGGGATATAAAAGAACGGCCTGTATCTGAATGTACGTAGTCTGGCATTCCAGTCATACTAAAAAGGAGTTCCAGGCACTTTATGACTGTGGAGGTTTGCATGTCTGGACAGGAATATAAGAATGGAAATCGTGAATATTCATCAACGATGACTAACAAATATGGATTGTGAGAAGCCGTTGGGAGGGGCCCCTTAAAGTCAATACTGATCCTTTGCATCGGACCAGTGGCTTTTATCAATGTATCTTCAGTTGGTCGATAAAACCAGGGTTTGAGTTCTGCACAAATCTTGCAGGATGCGCAGGTTTTGTTGACATCTTCAGTTGAAAAGGGGAGATTTCTTGACCGCACAAAATGTAAAAGTCTTGAGACACCTGGATGGCATAGTTTTTCATGTAATTCCACCAGAACCGAGATTTGGTAACTTAATGATGCACAATAAGTGCGACTGAAAGTGTCCGCAGCTACATTGTTTCTTCCAGGTCGATATTCAATGTCGAAGGATAATTCGCCGAGTTCCATTCTCCATTCATTGATTTTCACATTCTTCACTTTAGTGGGCTTCCTGTTATCATACATGAATGCTACAGACCTTGTATCTGTGTATAGTTTGAAGTGATGTGGAGACAGGAGATGCTTCCATTTTCGTACGGCCTCTATTATGGCTAGAGCTTCCTTCTCAACGATGCTATATCCCTTTTCACTTGCATGGAGTGATCTTGACATGAATGCTATGAGCCTTCCATTTTGGCTAAGTACGGCAGATACAGCATAGTCCAAAGCATCACAATCTAACTGAAGGGGTAGGTTCTCGTCAATAGCCCATAAGGTCACTCTACACAGTTCTGATTTCAATGTATTAAATGCCTTAAGTGGCTTCTCTTCCAATGGGAACCGATCCGCTTTCACTAAGGGTTGTATTTTTTCTGAGAATTCAGGGATCTACTTAGCGTAGTAAGTAAACATTCCCCTGATTCTCTTCAGACTGTTCATGTTTTTAGGTGGTGGTAATTCCTGAAATGACTTCATTCGTTCAGGGTCTGGCTTTATTTTTCCATTCCCTACACAATACCCTAAGGTATTTAATGTAGTTACTTTATTTATGGTTTTGGAATTGTTCAAAGTCAAGTGTTTTTTCCTCACTACCCTCAGAAAATTTTCCACAGTGTTATCATGTTCCTCTTCTGTTTCACCCCCAATTATCACATTATCAAGATAGGGAAATGTATCAGACAGATTTTTTTCTTTTACAATTTCATTCATAGCACGTTGGAAAGCAGGGACACCATTAGTTACCCCAAATGGGAGACGGGTAAACTGAAAAAGTTGGCTATTTGCTTCAAAAGCAGTATAATTCCTGTCAGATTGTTTGAGCTTGATTTGATGGTAGGCACTTTTTAGATCAAAAGTTGAAAAGTATTGGCAAGATCTGCACCCAGATCGGAAATTCTTGGTAATGGAAAAGCACCTAGTTCTGTGTAGATATTTATGGTATAGGAATAGTCCACACATAGTCATTTTTTGTGTATTTTAGCTTCATCTTTAACTACTACTAATTGTGCATGCCACAGTGAAATACTGGGTTCAATAATCCCATCCCATTCCAGAAGTTTGCTAATTTCCACAGCAATAAAATCAGAGTCCTCTTTACTAAAACATCTTTATTTAGTAGCAATCGGTTTGCATTTAGCTGAAATCCCTGGGAACAAAGTTGGTTCAGCTATATCAGCAGCTTCCAGGGCAAGACAGGCACCCATGCCTTTCACAAGTTCCGGTAAGTAACCGCCATATTCAAACGTGACCATAAGATGTCGAGACTGAAATTCCCGTCCAAGAACAACATCACAACAGAGGTCGTTCATGATAGTCAAAGGAACGGAAGTATATAATTTATCGTTAAGACCCAGTTTAAAATCGACTACTACGAATCCATTAGACTGACTATTAATACTTTTCTAGGCTTTACTTACATTTTTTGACAAGAGAAAAATCCTCAGAGACAATAAATCCACCACTTTTTTGCTGATAAAATTTTCAGAAGCACAAGAATCTATTGAAGTATTGAAGGTTCTATTTTCAACCATGACGAAAGTAGCAGCATGGGAAAGTCCCACTGGTACGTTAGTAGTGTTTACAGAAATACAAGAAGCTGAATGAATCATAGCATTAGTTTTCACATTTGATGACCTACACATTTTTTGGTAATGTCCCTGCTTATCACAGCAATGGCAAATTACATCACGTGCCAGACAAATGGATCATTTATGGTAAGGTATAATACCACAGAAAAAACAAGCTTTCTTACCGGTGTTATTATTCAAAGCTGTAGTGGAAGTCTTCTTACAAAAATTGTTATATATTTGGTTGAATGTGGCAGTGACAGCGGTTTGATTATTTTTTTCTTCACTACTACTACTACTACTGCCTGTCGAGTCGCCACGTGGTCTCCTGTTGTTAATGACAGCAATGGCTGAATTGGAGGGAGAAACACAAGCCGCATTATTTTTCTGGGCTAAATCCAGTGTTTGTGCTTGTTCGTGAGCTGTCTGCAGATCCAAGTTTTTATTTTCCAGTAATCTCTGTCAGATTGCTGGTGATGTTATCCCACAAATGAAAGCATCTCTCACAGCTTCATCGCCAATTTGCTTAGCCATTCTGTCCTTGAAGTTGCAGTCTCGCCTTAATTTTTCAAGACTTTGGAAAAAATCATCAATAGATTCATCTTGTCTTTGCTTCCATGTAGCCAGTAGATGGCGGGCAAAGACTTCATTCGTTTTTTAATGTATACTGAGTCCAGCCGATTTAGTGCTGATTTAGTCCCGATTTGATATCTTCGCAGGATTAAATGAATTCGAAAGCTGCAGGACTTACACAGCTTATCAATGCTAGTAGTTTGTTGGGGATTCTGTCTTTGTAGTTGTCTAAATAGTTGGTGAATATAGTACGCCAGTGCCACCATTCTCTGGCAGCGTGTATTGAATTCAGGTCAATATCCAATACTCTTGGTTTATAGCCAAAACGTGATACAGTTTCCAACATGGCGGTTATAAGATATTTTGCCGAATAAATTGTCAAGAATGAAGACTGAGACTCAGAAGATAAGTTAATCCAAGCTTTATTCGGCAAAATACAAGCAGGGTTCACATCACGTGCTCCTGGTATTCTTGAATATGGCTGATTGTCGTAATCCGGAGAAAGGGCCGTAAACGAATATGGTGTCGTAAAGGAGTGTCACAGTCCATCTCTTATTTATGACAATATATATATATATATATTTGAAATTTATTTCAATCCTTTATGAGCTTCTGATCCTTAGCTATGATGAACATTTCATATGCATTTATGATTGATTTCATCACAATTCTTCTGTTAAGCTTGAAGAGTAATTATACATTCTTATTGTTCAAAGTAGAGTCCAATAGTGTCATAAAAACCTTGGAAAATTCCAGTAAGATATCTTTAATCATTTCTAAGATACAACGCTACAAATCTTAATCTAACAATTGGACAATTTTGCTGTTACACCCCATATATATATATATATATATATATATATATATATATATATATATATATATATTAAATAAAAATTTAAATTATTAGCTCTGATTTACATTGAGCTATATATATATATATATATATATATATATATATATATATATATATATATATGTTAAATAAAAATTTAAATTATTAGCTCTGATTTACATTGAGCTCTCTGGATTTTATCCTCCTTGGGTATACCTAGTTTTTCGTAAACTATTTTTGTCATCCACAGACAGACTGTTTCGCTGTTTCACAGCTCATCAGTGTGGCTAGACGTCCGGTTGCCTCTAGCTAGGATCGAAACCCGACTGAATTGGGGTCAGTCGGAACTTCTACTACTAAGCCGTCAGCTCACGGCAGGGATGAAGGTGAATTTTAGCGTGTTTATTTTTAGATTTAGATAAACACACAGTGAATGACAGTGACTCAATTCTGCCAAACACACACACACACCATTGTTCCTATAAAATTGTATGTGTATACACACACACACACACACACACCCATTGTTCCTATAAAATTGTGAAATGAAGATTACCCTGAATGGACTTGTTTCCAGATCCTTTCACGTGAACGCAGTTACTCCGCAAGGCTCTATACTGGATCCTACGCTGCTTCTGATCTTCATCAATGATCTTCCTGATGTCATCATTTCTCAAGTAGGCATTTATGCAGATGACCATTTACTCCTTTCTCAATAGCAAATCCATCAGATCTGACAAAGTTAACCTGGCCTCTGCTCTTAAAAAGGACTTTCAATCAGTGATTAACTGGGGTAAAAAAAAATGGACTGTAAATTTTAATGCCTCTAAAACTGCTCACATACAGAAACTTCCCTGCCCACCATCAGCATGGCTGATGCTCGACTCCAATAGAGGATTTTACTGTACCTTCTTGGCCTTAAGTTTTCAACTGATTTGAATTGGAACAACTACATTGAATCAATAACTGCATCTATTGCAAGGAAAGTTAGTTTTCTGTGTCAGAGTCCATCTTGCACATTTACAAATCTACCATTCATCCATGCATTGAATACTGTTGCCATATCTGATCTAGTGCCTCTGCTGTTCATCTCGAGGTTTTTGACAAAATCCAAAGAAGGATCTACAATGTAATCGATCCTGACTGATGAGCTTTCTCCCCTGGTGACCCAACTACATGAATTTAAGTGTGCTACTAGATTGGCATCTAGGTCCCACCTTTTTAATGCTGAAATAGTTAAATGTAACCATCACTTCTACTCCAAGAGTTTCTTTTTTTACACTTCATGACAGTGGAACTCCCGTCCGCTTACTTACTTCCCTGATTAATTGCTTCACAAATTTAAATCCAACATCAACTGCTATCTTTTGTTAACTTGAACCATGTTTATCTTTTATCCTTTCGTCAATCCCCACCCCTATATCCAGTCTTTTCTCTCACTTTCACTCTCTGTAGCCCCTTGTGTTCTTGTGGCTCTCCTACCTTACTTGGGGTAAAATGCATTAAAAAAAAAACAAAAACACACACACACATATATACATACACACAATGTGTGTGTGTGTATATATATATATATATATATATATATATATATATACATACATACATACACACAAATATATATGTATATATATATATATATACATGCACATATATATATACACACACACTCATATAGATATACACACACATGTACACACTCTCATACATATGCACATGCTGACACATATATACACTCACACTTGCACATATATACACACTCGCGCGCACACACACACACATACTTGCACATATATATAAACACTCGCACACACACATATATATGCACACACTCGCACACACACACACACACATATATATATATATATACACACACACACACTCGCACACACATATATATATATATATATATATATATATACTCACGCACACACACACATATATATATACACACGCATATAAACACACATTCACACATGAATGAAAAGACAAGTGGAAAGCTATACTTAGATTAGATGATGCGTTTCATCATTTGATGGACTTTATCAAGGCAAATTTGATGATTTTATTTTGCAACAAGTTTATAGTTCAGAGTTACTTAAAATTTCCAAATTTGAGAAAGCTCATAATATTCAGCAACTGAAAAGATTTATGTGTTCGATCCTAGATTGTGTCACAGAGCATTTTTGAAAGGAAATTTTTACATTTAAAGATGCTCAACAGGTTAACTGAAATATCTTAGGCATTTAAACTTTATAATACATAATTTAGTATACTCGAAGAATGAAAAAAAAAAGGAGGAGGAAATGAAAAAAAGAAAAATTTTCTTGGATTTAAATCTGAGATCGGTGTTTGTATTATACGTCTCGAAAAAATTAAAATGATGGATTCAGCCATTTTCCTTTGATTTTCCAAAACATTTCTTGTGTATGTTGACTTGGGTACGTAGTAATCACTTCAGAAAAGGTGAGATTGAGAAAAAACGGGGCATAGATTGATATTTTGATAATATTCAATGGTGGCACTCTCAAGGATTTTCCCTCTGAGTAAATTACTTATTCATTTGATGAGTGTGGCATTTTTTAGATCAAAATTTTGGTCAGATTTATTTCTATGTATGACTAGTGCATTTATTAAATTATTATTTCTACTATCTCTTCTGTGTTCATAGACATGTTTTATTTAATTTCTGCTTGTTTCCCCAATCTACTATGAAGAACAATCTAGGCAATTTATTTTATATATACCTACCCGTGAACTATTACTGACATGGGTGTTTTTAAATCTGATCATATCCATGATGGTTTTGGAAGTGATTGTAACTATCTGGATGATGTTTAAATGGGATAAGGTATTTTGGATAGTGAATGTTATCAAATTGGTGGGTAGTATTATGTATTTATTTTTGTTTACTTTACTATTGTGGATAATGTCGTTATTTTTGTTGCAGTTGTTTCTCAATGTTGTCATTAAACTCATTAAGGAAGTCACCATAGTTTTTTTTCATTTCTTTTATTTTCCCAAGTACTTTCTATCTCATCCAAGACCATGTTCAAGGGTGAATTGCTAAGACAACAAATTAATATAATTGATAGTTGTGAATTAATTTACAAAAGAGTATGAAACGCACTCTGTTAATTCAAAAATTAAAGTTAATTAATGGAGGTAACCTTATTTATATTTGTAAAAACCATATTTGTAAAAAATTGTAAGAATAAACAATTTAAGTATTTTAAAACATTGCTGGTATAACTGAAATATTTTTTTTTTAAATTACAATGAAGTTATTTTAAAACCTTGCTGTTATAGACATTTTAAAACATTGTTGCTATACTCATAATTAATCTTATTGTTGGTTGAACTTTTCTTATATAGAGGGCTTCAAGAATTAAAATTTTTTGTTTTTATTTTCATGGAGAAGTATACTTGTATAGTTAATTAGTATTTCTGTGAATCATGAATGTGGACAGGAATGTTCCTGTAAATGTTGTGCAATAGAGCTTGAATCCAACATATGTAATGTAAGTCTCCTCGATAATGTTGTTGTGAAACCAACATATATATTTACTTTTTTGTCAGAGATACAATCTCCCAAAGGACATTTAAACTGATATATAGTGTTGGTCTTCTGCAAAACACTAGTTGATGGAGAATAGTTATTGTGGATGATTTTATTTTTTACTGGGATCAGTGAGGGGTAGTCAGAGTGTATCTGACTGCGTTAAAGCAGGTTGACATATTTATTATTTGAGGATGTATTGTGCTCTTTTTGATTTATGTTAATATTTTCAATAGCTCATCTAATTTGTTCATCAACAATTAGGAAAGCCATTATTAATGAGAGTTTGTCTACTGTTTTTTAATTCAGTGTAGGAAATTTTTTTGTGGAAGAGTTATCTTTTGCATGGTTTATTATACTGAGTATAATCACTGTTTTTATTAGTCAGGACATTCAGTTTTATAGTTGATAGTGCACGTGTTTATGCTAAGTTATTTTTCTGAATTGTGAAGGTGGACAGGATTGTGTCTTTAAATGTTGTGCAATAGAGCTTGTATCCTACATATGTAGTGTAATCCGTCTTGATAATGTTGTTGTTGTGAAGCCAATATATATATATATATATATTTACTTTTTTGTTAGAAATACAATCTCCCAAAGGACATTTAAATTGATATACAACGTTGGTCTTTTGCAAAACACGAGTTGATGACTAAGAGTTATTGCGGATGATTAAGTTAGTTCTATTAAATTTAGTATATAATTAGTTTTATTTTTTACTGGGATCAGTAGGGGCTATATTAGTGACTATAAGTTTTGTTAGTATTTTTCATCTTTGTAGTTCGAGTGTATTTGATTGCAGTATAGTAGATTGATATGCTTAGAATTATATGAGGATGTATTGTGTTCTTTTTGATTTATGCTAATATTTCTAATGGCTCATCTAATTTGTTCATCAACAATGGAATTAGGAAAGTTGTTATTAATGAGAGTTTTTTAATGTTTTTTAATCCAGTGTAGAACTTTTTTTTTCGGGGAAGAGTTAATTTTTGCACGGTTTATTAAATTTTGTATGATAGCTTTTTTTTGTAATAGGACATTCACTTTTAGAGTTGAGAGTGCACAGGTTTATGCTAATTAGTTTTTTATATGGGAGGCAGTAAATGTATTATTATTATTGGTGTCTATCAATACATCAAGAAAAGGAACTTTTATTGTTATTGTTAAGTTCATATGTGAATTCAAGAACAGAGTTTTTTGTAGTTCATGTATTGCATCTGTTTTTACCTAAGATGAGAATATCATCTACTTATCTTAAGTAGATGGAGGGTTTTTAGTGGTGTTAAATATCTCGTTTTGAAGGTTAGCCATGTAGAAGTTACTAAATGTTGGTCCCAGAATAGAACCCATGGAAACGCCATCATGTTGTACGTAGATATTATTTTGATGGTCACAGAAGGGAACCTCAGTAGTACAAGTCAAAATATTTTGTAATATTTTAGATTTAATTTTTAATGAAGAGAGAGATGGATTGTTGTAAATATTCATTAGAATTATATCAATTGTTTCACTAGCTGGGAAATTGGTAAATAAACTTTCAACATCAAGTAAGGTTATGATTTCATTATTAGGTTTTTATGTTTTTGTTTTTAAATTTGGATTAGTTCGAGAGTTGATTTAATATTGTATTTATTAGACATGTATGGTGTAATGACTTGGTTAATAATTTTGGTTAAGTGATAAACCTGAGTGGGGAATTTGGGATATGATAGGACGGAGAGGAAAGTTAAGTTTATGTATTTATATAGTTCCATATATGTATCCTGGTTTGTAGTCACCAATTATTTTGGGAAGTTTTAAGTTGTCTTGTTCTGCATTGTTGGCTGTGATCAGTTTGTTGATTTTCAATTTCAGTTGGTTAATTGGATTTTTGTTGACTTTTCTAAATTTGGTTTTGATTGTCGAGTATTTGTTGGTTGTAATTTTGAATTATAATCAGATTTATTTAATACAACAAAGATATTCGTTTTATCTGTGTTTTTTTTAAAGATATATAAGTATGGTTACATATATTCTTGGCACCAATTTTTAATTATTTTGTTAGAAGCTTAGACAATTTTTTTCTTTTGTCACGTCTGACTTTTATTGTTTCAGATTTGAGCAGATCACAAATTTCTAGTTTTGTTTTTATTAGTTTTAGTTCTGTAGGTTTTTGCATGTTTTGATATAACATTTCAATTTCATTTTTTTTTATAGCAAATCTATTGTATTGTCTGTAAAGGTGACTGTTGGGTCCAAGGTTGAGTAATTCCTTTTGGTGGCCTGTTATTTTTATTATTTGGAAGATAATGTATTAAGCTTTTTTTAATGGTCAGACAGTGTTGAATTTCAGATTTAAAAGAAGTGAAAAAAACTACAGTGCCTTCCCAATAAGTTTTATGACAACAGTAAGAAATTGATCGATGAATTTGAGAGGATTAAAATAAATAGACATAATATGCCCACATTATTCAACCAAACATATTTGAATGAAAATATGCTGCCTATGTGTGTGTGTGTGTGTGTGTGTGTGTGTGTGTGTGTGAAAGCATTTCACCCCCAAGCAAGGCAGGAGTGTCACTAGCATGCAAGGGGTTACAGCGAGTGAAAGTAAGAGTAAAGAGGGATGTTTGAGGAAAGGATAAAGACAAGAACGGGGATCATGATCAAGGCATCAGAAGATGTCGATTGACATTACATTTAAATTTTTGAAGATTATAGTTATCAGGGAAGCAAGTAAGAGGATGGGAGTTCCACTTTCGAGAAGTGCAAAAGAAGAAGCTGTTGGAGTACATTTGACTGTTTTGGCAGTAAAATGCTGGGACCGAGATGCCAACTTAGTAGCATGCTTAAATTCATGAAGTTGGAACATCAGTGAAAATAGCTTGTCAGAGAAGTTGCCATGAAAATATTTGTAGAAAAGACAGAGGGGAGCTACATCACATCTGTGAGAAAGTGACTGGAGTTGAGTTGCCAGGTCAGGAACTATAACATTGCATATCTGCCTTTGGATTTTGTCAAGGATCTCGAGATGAACAGTGGAGGCACCAGACCATATATGGCAACAGTATTCAATACAAAGACAAAGGGTTGATTTGTATATTTGAAGGATGCACTCAGACGAGAAAAACCTGGCATGACACAGAGAACTAACTTTCCTTGCGATAGATGTAACTATTGATTCAATATAGTTGTTCTGCCTCAGGTCAGTGGAAAATGAGAGACTAAATGGCATTGACAGATGCTCTCGTGGAGGTGGGCATCAGCCATGCTGATAGGAGGCAGAGAGGTTTCTCTATGGTGGGTAAATGAGAGCAGTTTCATTTTGGAGGCATTAAAGTTTACAAGTCATTTCCTGCCCTAGTCAACCACAGATTGGAGCTCCTTTTCAAGACCAACGGGCAGGTTAGTTTTGTCAGTGATACCAGATTTACTATTGAGACAGGAGTAAATGGTAGTGCCGTCTGTGTAGATGCCTACTTGAGAACTGATGACATTAGGAAGATCGTTGATGAAGATCAGAAACAGTGTAGGACTTGGGAAACACCAGCATTTGTATGAAAAGAACTAGAGGAAAACCTACTGAGGATGACCTTCATTTCACAGTTTGACAAGAATGATCGGATTAAATCAAATAATTGTCCTGTAATACCATATCTCTGAAGCTTATGTAAAAGACCAGTATGCCAAATTCTATCAAATGCCTTAGAGATATCTAGAGCCACAGCTCAAGCTTCACTGTTATTATCAAGAGCTTGGTCTACAAATTCAGTGATGGTTGCAAGTACATCAGCAGTAGTCCAAGCAAGGTGGAAACCAGATTTTTGTCAGAGTAGATCATGGGGAGTAAGGTGCTTAACCACTTTGGCATTGATTAAAACCTCAAAGACTTTGCTGAATAGTGTTAGGAGACGAATAGGACAATAGTTAGATGGGTCAGAAGGGTCACCAGAGTTCTTAAAAACAGAGACAACAGATGAGGACTTCCAACAGGTTGGAAAGCAAGAGTCAGCAAGGCAATAGTTATATAGTTTGGAGAGAACTGGAGCCAGCTCAGGAGTACATTTCTATAGGACTCCAGTCATCACCACTTGCTTTATGAGAGTCTAATTTAGAGATGATGTCTAACACCATCGACAGGGTTATGCTCATCTCATGCAATAGAGCCTCAGTTCTAGGGAGAAAATCAGGACGAATCAAGTGTTGAGTTGGATGAGGACTTCTGAGCAAAACATTCAGCCTTATCAGCTGAGGATGTTAGGACTTTGAATTGATTGAATAAAGGAGGAATTGCAGATTTGCTGTTGTTCAGCACACTCTTGCAGTGCCGCCAATAATCTTTAGAACCAAACTTGTGAGATGCAATATGTTGTTTCATTCTATCAGAAAATAGTAACTTTGTTTCATTGAGGACACACTTGCACTCATTATGAGCAGAGACAAAGAGATGTCTGTTGCAATCAGGCATGACACTTCATTGCAGACAGAAGAAGTGAATCCTATGGGCTATAGCAGCTGAACAAGCAGCTGAGAACCAAGGAGATGCGCATGATTTAACTTTGTATTTTCTTGCTGGGATGAAAGCTTCAATGCCAGCTTTTACACAGGAGGAGACCTCAAGCGCACATTTTGAACGGGGTGATTAAAAACCATATTATGTAAACTTCTTTCCATTTATGAACGTCTTGATAATAGGCAGCACTTGGTTCTTTATTTACTTGGGGAGAAGACTGGCGCTGACATCTGTTCCACAAAGACGTTTCCCTGGAACCCTGATGAGATGCGCCCGACGCTGTTACACTGAAAACTTTGTATCTTGCAGTGGGATCTTCATTCCCAGGTGGTTGTCCTCTCTGAGTAACCTTGGCTGCAATCCTTTGCCAGGTGTTTGGGACCAGGACACTTAAAACAAATGATTCCACCCTTCTGTATGGTAGAGTCATTATGTGTTTGTTGAGCGGATGCGATGACCAACTCATCAGGCTCCTTGCTATCGGACACAACACCCGAGCTTGAGTCAAAAGCTGGTCCAAAATCATGGTGTCCATTCTGGATGATGCCTGGAGAAGTTGCTTGAATTGTTGTGGCAGTCCAGAGATAAATGTGCATGTCATCCATTGTTCAGGCAATTGCTCCCCAACCAGCAGAGCTAAATGTTTTAACTCTGCTAAAAATTTGTCTACAGTTTCTCCTGAGCAAAATCGTCTTGACAAATTGATCAGATGCATTGAATGAATCCACTGCATATGCAGTTATAAGAGCTGGCTTAATCTGATCTGCATTTGACCTCTGCACCTTAGTCAGCTGCCAGTACACAGCAATAGCCCCAGCTCATAAACACAGTGGCAGTATCCACTTGATTTTCTTCATCTCGCAGAGTTCACAAAGCAACTCCATGTTCTCAATCCATTCTACCACTGTTAGATCAGTAGCAGCCTCACTGAATTTGGGTATTAGCTGAATATCAAAACCTCTGTCTGCCATGATCTGGAGGAAGGCTGAAATAGCTTGTAGCGAACTGAGGTTATATTCCTCTGACATTGCTTGTACAACACCGAATGCTTCTTTTTCAATATGCCGTTCTTGAATTCCAACACATGTCACCAATGTCAAAATCGATCTGCTTCACACTGCTTCAGCCCTCTTTTATCATGCCAACACCAAGGCCAACTGACCAATTAGCGTTCTTCAATTTGTCTTTAGTCACAATCAAATGATCTTCCCCCAGTCCGACCAATCAGCAAGTGAATTGCTATTGGCTGAACCACACTAAGCTGTATAAAAGCCAATGTTACAGATATACACTCCTGGAATAATCTAAAGGGGGGGATTCATATCATTTTCAAGGAACAAAACTCCTCTGCTATGTGTCGTGTATTGAGGTAAGGAACTTATTTTTCTTTTGCACCAGATGCAAGCTATTTTGACTTGCTTATTTTTATGTAATTGTTTATTACACACTATAGCAATGCATAGGAAATCATTCTCCTATAGAAATGCATTGGAAATAATTATAATATAGAATGCATTGTAAGTTATTCTACTATAGAAATAAAGTGCAAATCATTTTGCTATAGATTTGCATCAGAAATCGTTCTACTATATCAATGCATTAGAAATTGTCCCACTATATCAATGCATTGGAAATCATTGTACTGTAGAAATGAATTGGAAATCATTCTACTATAGAAATGAATTGGAAATCATTCTACTATAGAAATGAATTGGAAATCATTCTACTATAGCAATGCATTGCAAATCATTCCACTATAGATATACACTGGGAATCATTTTACTATAGAAATGCATTGGAAATCATTCTACTATAGTAATGCATTAAAAATTGTTCTACTATAGATTTACATGAGAAATCATTCTATTATAGAATGCATTAGAAATCATTTTACTATCGTTCCACTATAGAAATGCATTGGAAATCGTTCCACTATAGAAATGCATTGGAAATCGTTCCACTATAGAAACGCATCAGAAATCGTTTCACTATAGAAATGCATTGGAAATCGTTCCACTATAGAAATGCATTGGAAATCGTTCCACTATAGAAATGCATTGGAAATCGTTCCACTATAGAAACGCATCAGAAATCGTTTCACTATAGAAATGCATTGGAAATCGTTCCACTATAGAAATGCATCGGAAATCGTTTCACTATAGAAATGCATTGGAAATCGTTCCACTATAGAAACGCATCAGAAATCGTTTCACTATAGAAATGCATTGGAAATCGTTTCACTATAGAAATGCATTGGAAATCGTTCCACTATAGAAATGCATCAGAAATCGTTCTACCATGGACATATTATTCTTGATGGAATTTTATGAATCAGTTAGTCAGTTGACTGAACACGTCTTATGTCATTATTTTAATGAATCAACAAACAATCCATATCTATTTATAATTCTTGATGAATGTACAATGTACGGTCATCAACATGGAAAATGCACCTGCCCAAGCTGAATCCAGATTTCCAGCCATGCCTGTTGCATTCACTTTTGCATAAATGACCTTTAGAAAGGTCAATCTCTACTTCTCCCAACTATAGACAAAATTATCAGAGTACACTCGGCTTTCTTGGCAACTAGTCGATAAGGAAAAGAATACTTAATTGTGAAGAAGGCAATGGGGAAAGACTTCATTATCTTTCTCAAGTCATGGCAATTCACAGATAATAAAAATATGAAGAGCAAGGATTACTTATGCCTGAAATGTCCCATGACATTAAAAAAGAGTAAATTAATTATTTTGATAAATCAATGAGTTTATGCATTTTGGTAACACCAACAAGTGCTTTTAACAAATCAATGATTGCATCAACTTACATATTACCATATCACTGAGGCTGTGAGGTGGTTAAATATTAATTCTAGCAGGAAAAGGGTTAAACCTAAAATAAAATATAAACTAAAAGCTAGAGAGAGAGAACGGAAGATATTTTCCCTGGTAAAGTGGAAGGGAAAAAAGGGCCTTGCTGATTGTTTCCGCTCAACAGAGTTTACTTTTTTTTAATCTATCAAAAATTTGGCATGCTGATAAAACAAATTGGGAAATGGCTTTAGCTTTGCTTGAGAAATTAGAAAAACAAATATCATTAATGAGAAGAGAGACAGACTGGAATTATATTTTTGTTGATGAAAACAAATTGAGAAATGAAAACCGGGAATGAACCTGCTGTGAGGGTCAAGATTATGAAAATCGATCCTGTCATGACATATCTCCAGCTCAGAAGGAAATGAGAATGTAGTGGTCTAGTTTCAGTTCTCAAAGTCTAGGAAAATAGAAGGGTGTCAGAGAATTGAAATTAATGATTAGAATAAACTATGCCCTTTCACCTATGCACTTTAAAAATTAGATTTGCCAAAAAGAGAGTTATGCCAGCCCTGAGAAATGGGCAGAGTTAGAATACCAAGAAGGAAGAAGCAGAACTTAGTGTTGCCTGGGTGGAGTGGAGGTGTAAGATGTGAAGTGAAGCAGGTTGGAGTTAGGAAGGGGAGCCATCCCTTTGATTACTCCCAAGGAAGGTGTATAATTCTCCAAATTTGGAAAATTGATTAAAGGAGTAGAAATAGAGAACAAAAAACCTTTATTGGGATTAATGTAAAAATTGAGGAATCACCAAATCTCTAGAACCCTTCTTTGGCCCCATGCCAATTTTGGGCCAAAGTGCACATAAGCAGATAGCTTTGGGAGCTCAGAACTGTGAATACTGTATTGAGTGCCTCTGGAATCCATGTCAGCTGCCACCAGATTTCCTGATTCTAATGAACTTTGAACCTAGCTCTTCCAGAATTTTAGATCAGCCCCAATGTCAATAGAGATTGATGCAGGAAGGGTTAATTTTTGTGCTAAGAGCTATATAAACCAATTGAAGATTAACCCTATGAGTGTTCCATTTTATTTTTCATCATCTTTTTCATCATTTTCTTCTTCACTATAGCACCTACCACAGCTTGAACTAGCGCTATGATTAGTACAACTTTTGATCTCCACTGCTCTGAGATCAAGAACAAAGTGTGGGCAGAATTGGCATGAATTGAAGTGGCCAGCAACCAACAACCAGCTTGGACCAGTGTCAGCATTTACCAACGCAGAGTTAGCCCTGTGGTTAAAAAATCATCCTACGGAGTGGATCACTAAACGTGGTTACATCACCGGGTATAGGCAGCAGCAAAAGATGTAATATTAATTGGGGCTGTGACCAGGATTTGACCATCGGTTGCTGATGGTATAATTCTGTATTGGAAAGAGTCAATGAACCCATTACCTTACCAATTGTACAGTCATGCATGAGTGATTTGGAGGAATCAATGTACTTGTCCCCTTACCTATTGTACCATCATGCATGAGTGATTTTAAGGAATCAATGAACCAGTAACCTTACTTATACATGCATGAATGAATTTAATGATCCATTCAACTTGTTTTAATATAAAAAAATAATTTATAATAACATTTACCATGGACTTTAATGAATAAATAATCATTTTGAATCAACTATTATAAAATTGGAATGTGTGTTTAGCATAGCAGTTAATAAAAATGAGATAAGACTGTTGCATTCATATTTGCCAAAATACATTTGGGAAAATATGAATCCATCTCTTCTAGAGACTAATAGCAGGGCTGCCTAGACTCTTTAGCATTGGTTGACAACAAGTCTAGGAGAAGTAAAACTCCAAATTCAAAGCTGGTTGGGTGTGAGGCTTTCAACTCCAACCCATAAAAAACTACTTACTATGGAAGCTACAGCTGCAATACCTACAATGATAGGACTGTTGCCCTGGCATGGTCAGGCTGTGGCTTTATACTCTACAGGGAAACTTTCAGGGTTAGTATACATACATTAAAATGGGTAACTGAATGACAAAATGGGTAACTTCTAAATAACCTGTTATATAACCAGAAGGACCAACTGTAGATTTTATCAATGGTATCAGTCATATATATATATATATATATATATATATATATATATATATATATATATATATATATATATAGGCATTGAAGTCAACAACCAGCAGTGACAGTCTGTTTTTGCTTATATGCAATTGTCAGGCCATATGCATTGTGTTTTTGCACAGCTATTTATTTATATATATATACACACACATCAGTGATAGATGAAATAAGGAGTATAAGAAGGAATATAATGGCCAAGCAAGGTTCTAATTACCCTTTTAAGGGACATAGATCCAGCACATTTTTGAGTGTGCAGGCAGGTAGACTGAGGTAAATAGCAACAGGGAGGCTCAGGTAAAAAAAAAAA
>OZ038507.1:81297855-81360355 GCA_964036315.1 Acanthosepion esculentum
TATAATAATAGAAGCATACTGTTTCTCCAGTTTCAAAACAATTTTGGAGGCCTGATTGATCTACACGTGCATAAACATGCATCCACACACATGCATACAATGGAAGAGATGAGCCAGCAAACACTGACTAAGGCTTTGTCCATGCACTAACTGATTAGGCTGACTGCCATAAAGTAAGTCTGTCCACACATTTCAAACTGCACTACGAACACTTAATTACTTTATAAAGTAAACTTTACTGCAAGAAAAATTGAACATTTGATTGTTATTGTGTATTTCTGAAAGGTTTTCTATAAATGTTATTTCAACTGATGTTCTACTTCCACTTTTCCTTCAGAAAATAACCATTTTTATATCTCATATAAAAGATGTGTTGCTGTTAAATGTGTGGAATTCCAACACTCAGATAGCAACAAAAACCTGAGTAGACAGATCCCAACAACTTTATAAACAACAAGTACATTTAACATATCTGACTTTACAGATCGCGACAGCTATTAGGGAGATGTGAGTAAATATAATTTAATGTTTAAAAAGAAATATTCAGTATTATTATTGTTTAGGTAATAAGCATTATAACATAACACAGATATCTATATTTTGGAAAAAGGAATTTTCGACAATATACACATTTTTTATGTATTTATGGTGATTTTTTAATTTTTATCAAAAACGACATTCTTGTACATGTAGTTATGGATAATATTATACATTAATTACTAATTTTTTTAATTAACTATTTGTGCTCAGTTATTGACATTAATAGCTATTTGCTGATGTGCTAAAATTTTGGAATAATGCAATAATAAAAATTTTAAATTCATCTCTCTGATAGATGTCACATTTTAAAATACTTAAAAAACATTTACTAAATTATTAAGATATGTCAACCAAATATAAGGAAATCATTATTTACCATTTTATAAAGTTTGTATCAATTGGCATTAGCAATTAGCCGATGTTTTGCCAACCATTCCAATAAACAATCTAATAAATAGTGTAAATATTCAATCTAATAAATAAAATAACCTTTTTTTTATATTTCACTCAACAGATGTGGTGATGTTGTTGTTGAATGTTTGGAATCCCAACACTCAGATAGCAACAAAACCCTGGGTCGACAGACCACAACAACTTTATAAACAACAAGTACATTTAATATATCCAACTTTAAATAAGCATAATAACACAACACAAATAGGTATATTGTGGAAAAATAAGTGAAATTACCTGCATGTGTGGGGTGCAGTCAGGCATGAAAATATATCTAGTGAAACAACCATTGTATACAAAAAAAGCTATAAAATGGTTAATTTATATTATGAGGACATAAAAAACAAAGTTTTATCTGAAGATATCTTTCTGATTCACATCTCTCGACTACTAACAATTCTCACTCTTCTGACTTTTAATTGGTTTCTATGATTTTAGTAATATGAATTACTTTTATTTTCTATTAATTAATAAATTTAAAATTATATATTAATTACTAATTTTTTAATAACTATTTGTGGTCAGTTGTTGACATTAATAGGTAATGATAACTCCTCATCCCAGAGATTCAGACAGAAATTATGTTATTTACACTATTTACATTGTTTGGACTGTTATCCTCATCTTTATTGTCATATTCACCTTCAACATCTGTCTCTATTTCTCAGATGAGGTATTTTAACTATTTACACTATTTACATTGTTTGGACTGTTATCCTCATCTTTATTGTCATATTCACCTTCAACATCTGTCTCTATTTCTCAGATGAGGTATTTACACTATTTACATTGTTTGGACTGTTATCCTCATCTTTATTGTCATATTCACCTTCAACATCTGTCTCTATTTCTCAGATGAGGTATTGTAACTATTTACACTATTTACATTGTTTGGACTGTTATCCTCATCTTTATTGTCATATTCACCTTCAACATCTGTCTCTATTTCTCAGATGAGGTATTGTATTGTAACTATTTACACTATTTACATTGGCCTTTAGTAAAGAGTACCATGCATAAATGACATAAAAGCATAAGGTTCAATACAATAGTCTACTTGAAATACAAAGAAAGCTTAATTTACAAGGGAAGGATATTTGAGTAATCACTAACTTTAACTGGGAACAAATACTCTGCATGTGGATAGAGAATAATTTCAGTGAATACACAAAAATAGAATAAGGAATAAGACAAGGGTGCATTTTCTCACCAGATCTATTGAACCATAAGTAAACTAGAAGAGCTTCTGACATTTAATATCAGCGGATATAGTCATAGCAAAATATGATAGGCAGGTGACACTGTGTTGATGGCAGACTTGAAAGCTGAAAAATTATCTTAGATAATTGAGAAAAGAAAGTGAGAAAGGACAGTATAAGAAGACATAATTCATGGTTGTTCGAAAAATATACGCCCCATTTGATGTGAGCTTTGCACTGTGGACGTCAAAATCAAGAAGAGAGAGAAATTCAACTCCGAGGTTAGTATAGTATAAGGCAACAGAGAATTTTACACTAATCCAAAGGTGCATGAGAACAGCTAAAGTTGCCTTCTGGAAACTAAGCAAAGTAATAGGGATAAGAAAAATTTGTTAGCGACAAATAAAATAGTACTGAACTGCTATGTAATATGTAATCTTTTATATGACAGTGAATGCTGGACAATCTTCTCACAAAGAAACTTTGTGGTTCTACCAATGAATGCTAAAAATACCATGGTAAGAACATTTGACCAATGAGGAAGTCGTAAGGAAAATAATAACAAGGGGGCAAATTAGGATCAGAAATAGTTGAAATGTCTGGGACATCTAATGAGGAAAGTAAGCCTGGAGAATATAACACTGACAGGATGTATTGAAAGCAAAAGGAAGAGTTGCACAATGACTTGGCCTTTAGTAAAGACCACCACGACTTTATGAAACATAGTTAAACATCTTTCTGCATTAGTATTGCTTCTTCTGATAGCATTTTGAGGATAAAGATAGCATTTTTTCAAACAAAGCCATACTTTTCTTACTCTATTTTTGGTTGAATTCTACTACAAGCTCCATTCATTAGAAACTTAATGATAAATATTGTTATGCAGCTTATCATGCTGATTATCTTTGATGTTTTCATTCATTTGTACCTGTATTCTTTGGTGTTACTATAAAGAAAGATAGACTGAGGTTTTCTGGTATTTGGTCACTGTCACTAGATTTCATTTATTATTTCAATAACCTTATCGATCCCAAAATCATCAAAAGCCGGGACTGTAATGGTGTCATATAGGAATAAAGTGTCGCTGCTGACACTCGAGTTTTAACGTAGATCGGCAGTGAGCAAACACAGGCGATCCCATTATTGCATTATGTAGACCATGTGACCATAGAGGAAACGCGTAAGTAGGAAGTTGTATGATGTCTAATTGACCACTATATTCTAGTCTATCCTCTATGCTATTCGGATCTCTATTTCTACTCTATCCTCTATTAGTATACGGACCGCTATTCTCTACTCTATTCACTATACTATTTCATTATTCAGGTTGCTATATGGATTACTATTTGAACGAGTATTAGCGAGCAAGTACTATTAGTGCGAGTGATATTCAAAGGCGTCTGACACCAGTATTGTTCAACGGTGTACTATAGTTGTATCTGCGATTACAAAGTCTCTACTACAACGAGCATTACAAAAGTGACAAACGAGTGTTTGTTGACATCACAAAAATTAGCATTACTATTAAAATCCCAACTGGTCTTATTGTTTTTGTTCATCTTGGCCAGTGCCAATCTTACTTCAAATTTTTAATATTATGTCCCATTTTGTGATTTTATCTATTGTAGTTTTCTCTCCTCTTTTGGTGGATGGGATCTTGGTGTAATGGGATATTAGAGAGCTGAGTTTGAATTCCAGTTGCATTCATTTATGCACCAATACCCTTGGGAAAGGGATAAATCCATCTCTTCTCCGCAGCTATGAGTTAAATAGTAAAGCTTGTATCTGGAAAAATCATTGTTATTCTCTAAAAAAATTGTTAATGCAATATTCAATTGCAAATAAAGAATTATTTTTACAATATTAACTTTTAATTAATATTTTTATTTCAACTTAATAAAAAATTTAAAAAGTGGTTGTAATTTGTTTAATAAAGGTTTTTCTTAATGAACATATACAGATTGATTGAAAAGTAACTCCCTATTTTAAAATACTTATAATTTATTTATTAACTATAATTTTTACAAGAAATGGATATGAGAAGAAAGTGTTTACCATGAGGTTTTATTTAAAATTCACAATGGGCACCAGATTTTGCTACCAGCTTCTCGAGCCGTCCAGGAATCATGTCAACTGATTTCACCAGGAACTCTTGTGGTATGGAAGACATAACTTCTTGTATTCACCCTTCAAGTTCTTCCAAATTCTTGGTTTGGCTTTAGTAGACTTGCTCCTTTAACCAACCCCAAAGAAAAAAGTTACAGTGTGTTAAGTCAGGACTCCTGGATTTTCATGCTTACATAAAGTAGGGAGTTACTTTTCAATCACCCTGTGGTTTGATTAAGATTTGATGATTATCTAGAAAAAAAGAGACAGTTTTGTAATATTATCTTAGGGGTTCACTTACTTTTTTATGTTTTGTGACATCTACTATCATGGTGGATATATTGAATAGTTTTCCCTTTTATTTTCACTAGAAAGACTGTGCTTGACAGTTGCCAGTATCCCAGAGCACATTTCATCTTGTCTTTAGCTAATATTAGTCCTACTTTCCTCTCATTTTCTTTTCTGTCTGTATATATAATTCTGTGTGCGTCACCTGTGAAGTTCCCATTATTTATCCATCTAGTTTCCTATTTTCCCCAAATGTTGATATTTATCCTTTCCATTTTCTGTTTAACAATTTTTAAAGGATCCCACATTGCTAGTGTTTCCCAGCATTCCCTGTCCTAATTACAAATTCTGTCTTTGTTGTAAACAGTCATTGGATGACAGTCTGGTGATATTCCATATGGCTCTCTTTAACAGGGGAGGAGTGAGGAGATAAAGATATTGTTTGTTTATAAATACTAAACCCATTAAGTTTAATGATTGTTATCATTGATTTTAATTGTTAATTTTAATTGTTATCATTGATTTTAATTATTAATTTTAATTGTTATTGTTAATTTTAATTGTTATCATTGATTTTAAAATCTCATTATTTGTTGTCTTTTTAAATAATTATTTTCTTTTGTTGGAATCAGAATGAAAAAGATTTTTGTTCACCAAATGTTTAATTTAAGATTTTTTTGCATTCACAGTTCTTATAACCGTAAGTTCCCTCACTTAACCCTCGGTGCCTCTTGCCATATTAGAGTTTCTTTAAATTTATCAGGAACCATGACTGTATTTATTTCATATCACTAATTTCATTGGATTGGTTTGATATTCATCAATTATCATTGATTATGATATAACCACTTATAATAATAGCTGGCTACCTATTCTTGATCACACATGTTTGATAACATGGCTAAGCAATCAGGTACATTTGTGTTCATTCAACTCCCACAGAACCAACCTGTCATTTATACTCTGGCTTCACTATATATATATATATATAACATTTTTATTGGAATGATTTAATTTAATACTATAATTGGTTATATATAAGTACACCTGTCTGCTCAGGTGGTTATCTTATCCCTGTTGCAGATGCTTGCTCAGGCACATTTCTGTCTCTTCACCACAGATCTAACCTGTGGTTTATACTGTAACTATATTATGCAAACCTGCGACTATTAGCATTATGACTTTTGGTATTTGCATATATCATCCTGTTACAAATAAACATCAATTAATTTTAAAAATCACAGTCAGTTATATGTCGCACGAATTTTAGTACTCAGTATAAAAAAAAAAAGAAAAAAAAAAGAAAGAAAAACTCTCTTTACTAATGAAAAAATGAAAAATAAAATAATTATTAACTGTTTCTTCATTTCTTCAAGTGTTTGAGTCTATTAAACTTAGGAGACCTGTTTGTTTTTTGCCTCAGAAACTTTCTGTGTGCAGTGAAAAAATCCTCTTTTTCCTTTGAAGACATGTAGAAGACAATGAATATTGACAACTTCTCTAACTTCTTCATAATGATCTAAACTATAATTAGAAAATGAGAAGACTGTCCATTTTGTTTCAAGAATTCTTTCTTTGCAACATAAAATCTTCTTTAAACACCAAAGAATCATAATAGGAATGAGGCAATGAACCATTCTCTTAAAAGAACACGTTCATTGATGACACAGTTGGTTGAAATCTATAAAATTTCTCTTTTAAAACAGATTTTCAGGAAAATAGGCTTCTCATGATCATTGTTATTGTTCTTTCTAGTATTAATCAGTTTCCTTCCTAACTTTTTGTTTATGGTAGTGTGGAAAGCCAACATCTTGATTTTGTCATTATTTTCTTTTCGAGTTACATGTGGTTCCTGTTACTTCGTAAAATTCTTTCTTTGTGAGTCTGTAGCACCATTCACTGAGATCTGATGAAGGACATTCCTCTTAAAGATCTACAGGATTCATTTCCTTAATTCCCTTTTTAATCATTGCTCTGAGGAAACAATTGTGTATAGCTGATAACTTAGACACTCCTGAATGAGTTGGACACAATGCTTGATATCCATATGAGAATACAGATCTGACAAGGTTGTTTAAGAATAAAAAAAGAAGATATATACAGCATAACTGTTTCCACTAATCCTTAATTTTTTTTTACATTTTCCTAAAATCAATATCGATCTTGGGTATATTTTTTTTTTTTAAGCTTTTTACCCCAAGCAAGGCTGGAAGCCACTAGCATGCAAGGGGTTACAGAAGGTTTGGAGGAAGAGCAGATAGGACTGGTAAAGGAAAGGATGTGGAAAAAGTAGATCAAGGCAACTGGAGATGTCGTAAACTACATCTGGCAGCAAGGCAGCTGATCGAGAGGTTTTGAGGAGTGTGGAACTACTTCTTAATTGCTGTTAATTGGCTTAGGGATACATAAATATTGGTCATTTATATTTGAGTCTTTGAGCATTTACTTGGTTCAGGGATACAATAAGTACTGGTCTTTTATATTTGTGACTATAAGCATTTACTTGGCTTAGGGATACATAAATATTGGTCATTTATATTTGGGTTGGTAAGCATTTTCTTGGTTTAGAGATAAGTAAATATTTACCAAGACTTATGATGCTGAAACACTGCTTCTCTTGTGACCCCCAAAGCTTAGATGTGTGGGTGTTGTAACGAATAACAGCTGTGGATGAGAAATTGAAGAGCCGAGGTCATGCAAATACCCTTGGGCAATCATGAATTGAAAAGTGACATTACTGTGCTCACCCAATGAGTATTGGTGAGGCCAGATGTGACAGGTTTGGACGATCTGGTCTCTTTTTGATTCCTGAACACCCAAGCATATCACATCCTCCTCTACCCACATGTTAGGGTAGTAGGGTAATGTCCCATTCCTCCCCATGAATCTGGGGTGGGCCTAGTTGCTTGGTTGGTTGTTTTGGCAGTATATCAACCTCTGTGATTATTGTAATGCGAAAATCTAAATATTTTGTCTTACTAATTAACCCACATTTGTGGGAGAGAAGAGAGGGGTGTATACCTTTTCCAAGGTTATTTATGTGTAAATGAATATAACAAACCCAACTGGAATTGGAAGTCGGCTTTCCTATTAACAATTCTGAGCCATTATCTATTAAACCACCCACATGCCCAAGCTAACAGCACCTGGTATTTGCAAGCAGTCTCCCATTTAGGTACTGACCAGGTTCAATGTTGCTTAACTTTGGTGATCATATGGAAAACAGTGTTTCAATGTGTTGTGGCTGTAAACCCCGAGAAAGACCTATGTCCAACGAAGGACCTTCACGGGCTGAGAAGTAATGTTGCTCATTGATCTTTGAGTCTATAAGCATTTATTTGGTTTGAGTGAATATTGGTCATTTATATTTGAGCCTGTGATGATTAACTTGGAAGGTGTCCCCTTTGGGTGGGTGTCTTACCTCAGTGCAGGGGATGTAGTTGGAATATTCTAGGCCCCATTGACTGGGCACTTTCATGTACTATTGTAAGGCTAATAAAAGTAATGTTTTCATAATTTTATATCATCACCATCATCATTATTATTTTAATTGAAATGTTCTATATGCGTACAAGTTCTTACATTTCACCTTTCTTAGCAGATCTTCTATTACGATAATGTGGGATATTTAATAATAAAAGTGATGGAAATATGAACAAGAAGAAACGAAATGAAGTCAGCTTGACCATATAACCAAAATGTCGTCATTTAAAAGCTAACCGCAATAGAATTATTCTTATTCATCGCATATTAATTCTCTTGCATTTCACTTTTCTTAGTAGATCTTCTATTATGACAATGTGGGATATTTAAAAATTAAAGTGATGGAAATATGAACAAGAAGAAACTAAATGAAATCAGCTTGACCATATAACCAAAATGTCGTCATTTAAAAGCTAACCGCAATAGAATTATTCTTTTTCATTGCATATTAATTCTCTTGCATTTCACTTTTCTTAGCAGATCTTCTATTATGACAATGTGGGATATTTAATAATAAAAGTGATGGAAATATGAACAAGAAGAAACGAAATTAAATCGTCTCGACTCTATAACCAATATATATATATATATATATATATATATATATATATATTATATTATATATATATATATATATATATATATATATATGTTATGTTATATACTCAAAATACATTAATAAATAAAAATCCATCACTTCTTTAGAAATAAAATATGATTGTTTTCTAAGCATAGTTTAGATGTGGTAAAAGGCTGAAAGCATGGGCCACCCAGTGGAAATCAAGCTCACTATTCAGTCATAATTATTCTAGCAAGACAAGCTTGTTAACCATTACACCACATCAAGGTGTCCATAGGGAAGCAAAAGAAGTCTTTATGTTATACAAAGTAATATCAAAAGAAAAATAGTCTGCAAACCAAATGAAATATCATGGTCAACCAGACTTGGCCCACTGGCTGTAGTTTGCCAACTCTTGCATTAAACTATTTGGATAATGACCAAATGGTTAAAAGAATTGGTGGACTACAATTATTTATCTGAAGGTCATAAGTTCAATCCAGGATTCAAGCAGTGGAAAGTAATTTACTCTGATTCATTTCAAAAAGCAAAAGTAACATTACAATGTCAAATTAACTTGTGAGAATTCAAAATCAGTTCAAAATTTTCAAAATTCAAAATTTGCACTGAGCTGCTGTTGCTGCTGCTTAGTAAATTTATGTTCAGGTTCTTGCAACATTTCCCTATTCTTGGCAGATCTTATCACAATGTGGGATATTTAATAATAAAACTGATGGAAACACATAAACAAAAAGAAAGTAAAAGAAACTGGCTAAATTATATACTCAAAATATTTTAATAAATCAAAATCCATCACTTCTTTAGAAATAAAAAAAATATGGTGGTTTTAAGTGTAGCCGAGATGTGGTAGATGGCTGAAAATGAAAATCAAACTCACTATTCAGCCGTAATTATTCTAGCAAGTCAAGCTTGTTAACCATTACACCACGTCAAGGTGCCCATAGGGAAGCAAAAGAAGTCTTTATGTTATACAGAATAATCACAAAAGAAAAATAGTCTGCAAGCTAAATGAAATATGGTTAGCCAGACTTGACCCACTGGCTGTAGTTTGCCAACTCTTGCATTAATCTATTTGTATAATGACCAAATTGTTAAAAAGAATTGGTAGATTAGCTTGTCGAAGTTAGTTCCTCCTCAGTTCCTTAATCCTTCAACAGGGGTCTCTCTCCCCTGGCTATAAATACTGGCTGACCCTTCTCTCTCACTCTCTTTTTCGACTTAGGAGTAAACTTAGCTAGGGTATGTATGCTCACTGGCCCCTTTTATTTCTGTCCCTATTTTTCTTTAAGTTTAATTCCCCATCCCCTCCCTCGTTAGGTGGTCAGTGACGTCAGTTCTCTGGTGGATGCAGGGCGTTTTTCATTTTGGGTGTGATTTTTTGTATCTGTTGTTGTGTCTGAATGAGTGCATGTCTGTGTGAGTGCTTGGGATGAATGAATGTTTTTAATTTATGATAGTCCCGCATTAATTTCGTCCGATTAACTGATGTTTCTGCCACATTTAGTGATTGTGGGTTTTTTATTACTAACACGATTTTGTTTAGTTTCTTGTAAATAGTTATTTGTCTCATATTGTAATTACTCATTGGGGTTATTTTTTTAAAATTTTTAAATTGTTATTTTATCCCCCACCCCACAAACGATAAATTGTACATATGGGGTCTAGTTAGTATTTTCATAGAGTCATTAAGGTATTATGGTGGGTGTGGTAAGAAAGGTAAGTAAGAATGTGTTGTTTTGGTGTAAGAAATATTGTTAGTATGATTGGGTCAGCGTTTGTGGCTAGCTAAGTTTAAAAGTTAAGACAGAAGACCGACCTTTTCCCCATTCCCCACTTCGGCTTTGTGCCACATTTTCTGTTAATACAGAAATAAATAATCTTTTTCGATTTAGGCCTTGGGCCGCTACCTTGTGCGGAGACAAAGTAAAATCTCTCTTTTCAACGAACTCCAATATGTGACCCCTCACAGATACAGCTTTTCCCAAATTCTGGGAACACACTAAGAACAATACACGTACGTACGAACACTCACAACACACACACATTATTTCTCCACTCATACACTATGTAACTGTTCATGTCTTTGTGTAACTTGTTATTAATATATATTTGTTTACCCATATATATCGGTCTTGTTTGTTTTCTTTGGACTTAATTAAAGTCCAATATTCTCATGTAGCTGGACTGGCCAGCAGGAAATTTTAACTTTCTGATATCTCTTCACATTGTAGCAAACCGTGGGGGTGAAGATGTGAAGAGATATCAGAAGGTTAAACTTTCCTGCTGGCCGGTCCAGCTACATGAGAATGTCGAACATTAAATCCAAAGAAAACAAACAAGACCGATATACATGGGTAAACAAATATATATTAATAACGAGTTACACAAAGACATGAACAGTTACGTAGAGTTTGTATGGAGAAATTATGTGTGTGTGTTGTAAGTGTTCGTACATACGTGTATTGTTGTTAGTGCGTTCCCGGAATTTGGGAAACGCTGTATCTGTGAGAGGTCACATATTGGTGTAAGTGGAAAAAGAACGATTTTACCTCATCTCCCAAGGGCTGAGTTGAAAAAGAGAGATTTTACCTCATCTCCATGTGAGATGGCGGTCCAAGGCCTGAGTCGGAAAAGAGAAAGAGGCGAAGGGTCAGCCAGTATTTATAGCCAGGAGAGAGAGAGACCCCTGTTGAAGGATTAAGGAAACTGAGGAGGAGCTAACTCCGACAACATCTTCACCCCAGTGGTCCACTACAAGATCATCCAAAGTAAATTTTTACAATGTTTCACCATTCTTGGCAGATTTTCTATTATCACAATGTGGGATGTTTAATAACAAAAATGATGGAAACATAAAAGAAAAAGTAATAAAATGAAATCGGATACAGAAAACATTTAATATTTTTTTAAAAATTAAATACAAATTTAAAATTCTCAGCGTCTACACTTTTTTGTGTTCATCAACGTAAACATCACTTTTTTAGTTTGATGAATTCCTAGAGTGCTATCCTACATCCCCGTAAGAGGTTTAAACCCATTAACTTCAAATAGGAATTTCAACGATTATATTGCAGTTCTACAAATTTTAAACTCAAAACAAATGACAAAAAAAATTCCATTTTCCTTTTTATATTAACATTTTTTTAGCATGCAAGTATACTATGTTTCAATCTCTTCTGGCAGGTTGAGCTAAATGACTTATTGAAATAGATGACATATTAGCTTCGTGTCAGTTGTTAAAAATCTTAAACAGACTTCTCAAGTTCGCTGTTAAAAAATTAGAAACATCAACAATCCAACAAAACAAGAGTTGATATGTCGTACAATATGCCAAAAAACAACACTTTCTCTTTGGAAAGTAAAGAGAAAAGCAAAAAAATAAGTAATAAAAACAAGAAAATTGACTGCAACCCGTCAAAATGATACATTTTAAAATATATAATATAAAAACTGGAATCTTACTTGGTACTTGTCTTTGACACACGACGGTGTTCAATTTAATTTAACAGTGTGTGTAGTATGTTACATTTTTTTCATAAATTATTTCTTTACGCTTGCTTAACAGAAATTTGGTGGTCATTTTTTAATAACTCAACTCATAAATGCAATTGTTCAGTTATATATATAACGCACCGAGAAGAAATCTAAAAACTCCCGATTTTGAAAACATTTAAGCACTATGGCAATTCTACAGTGCAAGGGAGGTTATTTAGTAATTTAGAGTTACTGCCCCTGTCGCTAGGATTCTGGAATTACCTCCCATCTAATAAATATTCGGCTAGTGATTAGCTGAAAACAAGTAGCTGCCACAACTACAAATATGGAACACTTAAAGATCAAACTCACTACAGTATGAATAATTTAGTAATTTGTTTAATTTTACTCCAGGAAAAAGCATTCATATTAGATTATTTAATCGTCTTTGTAATATGGAAATAAACTACTAGAAAGAAGCACTTCAAAAACAAAAGCAAGAAAACCATTTAAATTTTAAATTAAATCATTCGGTTGGGTAAATATTTGTAATTCTGCAGAATTAAAATGCTTAATTCTAAAGAAAAATATATCGAAGAAACAAAAGATTAAATTACTGTTTCTACCTGTGTAGAAGTTAACTTTTTTATAACTTAATTTTAAATAGAGTTTATTGAAAAAACGGTGAACCTTGGTTTATGGATAAAACAACTGGAAAGTTGCAAATTAAAAGAAAAAAAATTGGGTGTTTTTTTGTGAAAGTATTTATTTATATGTTTTTATATATTTGATATTTCAGATCGCCTCGATCCTTCGTCAGAAATTGATTAAATAACTGTGTTCGGAAGTTTGTTTACAAGTAGCGTCCGTCGCGAGACGCGGACGTCACATGATGTGGAATGCAACTGTGTTTGAATATTTCTAAAAAAGTAAAAGTAAAAAAGTTTTTTAATTATTCTGATCCATGAGTCCATAATAAGAAAATGTCATCAATATATCTAAAATAATGTAATGGTTTAAATTCTGAATTGTCTAGTATTTTCCTTTCTAGAATGTGCATAAAGATATTAGCATAGCTAGGTGCCATTTTCGTGCCCATTGCTGTGCCACTAATCTGTAAATAGTGTTTGTTGTTGAATTTAAAATTATTATGTGTTAGAATGAAATTTATTAATTGACATATATCTGTAATTTGGTTGTTGGGTAATTTTTTACTAAGGAACTCATGGCAAGCTGATACTCCTTCAGTATGTCGAATGTTCGTGTATATATATATATATATATGTATATATATATAATATCTGGATAAAATAAATGAAACAAAATTTTATCCAGATATTATATACATATCAAGAAAGTATACGTGGCCTCTCATTATGCTATATATATATATATATATATATATATATATATATATATATATATATATATATTTAAAGAAATTAATAAAGTAACTTATGTTTTTTTTTAATTTCTTATCACATTTCATTTGGTTAATTTTCTAGTCCTCTTCAGGTTATCATTTTATCAGGTATCTTTTGTCTCTAAAATACTTCATTCTTCACAAATGTCAAATTCTAAAATCATAACTGCAAATAATTGCTTATACTAGTTTGTGCCATTATAAAGTAATTTTTCACTTTTCTTCTTTTATGTGCTGCATCTCTTCAGGATCATGGCTCTCTGCAATTTCCTTTTCTTTGTAGCTTTTAGTAAATTTTATCTTTTTGTTATCACTCCTAATCCCTGTTCTGAAAAACATTTACACAAACTCATTAGGTAGGTTATGTGCTGCTTTCCTCTGTCTCTCTTACCTTCAATATGTTCTATGAGTGTCAAAGTTTCTAAGCCTTCTTTCCCATTATGTGCCCTAGAAATTTCAACTATCTCTTTCTCATGCCAAGTCTAAATTTCCTTTTTTGTTTCCATTTTCTCTAGAACTCTGTTGTTGCTCATATATTCAGTGGTATCCTCAGCATCCTTCTGTAGAATATTTCTATTGTTTTGAGTCTTTTTTCATCTGTGAAGAGATTGTCCAGCATTCACTGCCATATAGGAGGACTGATATTACATAACAGTTCAGTACTCTTTTCTTTGTTTCTGTGGCTTCAAGTCTCTTCTTCATCTGTGAGGAGATTGTCCACCATTCACTGCCATATACATGAGGACTGATATTACATAACAGTTCAGTACTCTTTTCTTTGTTTCTAATCAAATTTTCCTGTTTCTTAATACTTTGCTTAGCTTTAGAATGGCATTATAATAAGTGTCTAAATGTATTTGCTCCTCATATTCAGTACTCTTTTCTTTGTTTCTAATGAAATTTTCCTATTTCTTAATACTTTGCTTAGCTTTAGGATGGCATTATAATAAGTGTCTAAATGTATTTGCCCCTCATATTCAGTACTCTTTTCTTTGTTTCTAATGAAATTTTCCTATTTCTTAATACTTTGCTTAGCTTTAGGATGGCATTATAATAAGTGTCTAAATGTATTTGCTCCTCATATTCAGTACTCTTTTCTTTGTTTCTAATGAAATTTTCCTGTTTCTTAATACTTTGCTTAGCTTTAGGATGGCATTATAATAAGTGTCTAAATGTATTTGCTCCTCATATTCAGTAGTCTTTTCTTTGTTTGTAATGAAATTTTCCTATTTCTTAATACTTTGCTTAGCTTTAGGATGGCATTATAATAAGTGTCTAAATGTATTTGCTCCTCATATTCAGTACTCTTTTCTTTGTTTCTAATCAAATTTTCCTGTTTCTTAATACTTTGCTTAGCTTTAGAATGGCATTATAATAAGTGTCTAAATGTATTTGCTCCTCATATTCAGTACTCTTTTCTTTGTTTCTAATGAAATTTTCCTATTTCTTAATACTTTGCTTAGCTTTAGGATGGCATTATAATAAGTGTCTAAATGTATTTGCCCCTCATATTCAGTACTCTTTTCTTTGTTTCTAATGAAATTTTCCTATTTCTTAATACTTTGCTTAGCTTTAGGATGGCATTATAAGTGTCTAAATGTATTTGCTCCTCATATTCAGTACTCTTTTCTTTGTTTGTAATGAAATTTTCCTATTTCTTAATACTTTGCTTAGCTTTAGGATGGCATTATAATAAGTGTCTAAATGTATTTGCTCCTCATATTCAGTACTCTTTTCTTTGTTTCTAATGAAATTTTCCTGTTTCTTAATACTTTGCTTAGCTTTAGGATGGCATTATAATAAGTGTCTAAATGTATTTGCTCCTCATATTCAGTACTCTTTTCTTTGTTTCTAATGAAATTTTCCTGTTTCTTAATACTTTGCTTAGCTTTAGGATGGCATTATAATAAGTGTCTAAATGTATTTGCTCCTCATATTCAGTAGTCTTTTCTTTGTTTCTAATGAAATTTTCCTGTTTCTTAATACTTTGCTTAGCTTTAGGATGGCATTATAATAAGTGTCTAAATGTATTTGCTCCTCATATTCAGTAATTTTCCTGTTTCTTAATACTTTGCTTAGCTTTTAGAATGCATCTTTGTTTATCCCACAGCACCTACAGGCTTCGATGTTGCATTTTCCATCCTCTGTTAAGACACTTCCTTTCCTCAAAAGTTTTGTTTCTCTCCAGTTTCTTTCTGAATATGAAATGAAGCTAAAAGTAAAATGAAATAAAGATAACGACTGATCTTCTGTCTTGTCCTCTTGCTATAAATGAAAACAATTCGCCTCAAGGATATTAATCTTTTAGAAATTCACATAAAGCTAAATTTTGGTATCTGTCTATATTTCTGAGATGAGGTGTTATGTACACTATTTACATTATTTGGACCATTGTCCTCGTCTTTGTCGCCATATTTATCATAACGTTTCGGCTGTTGTACACTCCGGCCTTCTTCAGGTGGTTGGAATGTCGAACTGAACCCTTTATTTCACTCGCTGTGGTTAGACTGTTCTAGTTCCACGTGCCATGTCTAATGGACACATGGCACAGTGGATAAAGGCGTTAGTGAGATCCAGTGACAAGACCCAAAGAGTGTGAGTTCAATACTCAGTTAAGGCTGTGGAGAACTTGGAGAGGGGAATTAACAGGAGATAACTGATAACTGACATCCATTAGACATGGCACATGGAACTAGAAAAGTTGACCTCAGTGAGCAAAATAAAGGGTTCTGTTCAACATTCCAACCACCTGAAGAAGGCTGGAGTGTACAAATGTTGTGATAAATATTGCAACAAAGATGAAACTAAATTTTGTTTATTTGTCCCCATATCAATGGAACAAAACAACCTGTATCATGTAGGAATTTATCTGCACATCTACATCACAACAGAATGTTGGATTTCTGGAAAACCTTGCCAAAATTTCTCAATCCCCTTTGGAACTTTCTCTATTCAAGGATGTGATGTAATGAACCCCTAACCAAAAAAGAAAAAAAGAGGGAATGCCGGGGGGGGGGGCACTTCTTGGGACTTGAGCTAATATTAATTTCCAACTACCTGTGTCATATAGGACATAAATGAATGGAATCATCCATTTATATAAATAAGCGGAGTTGAGTTGAGGAGAGTTAGCATTAGGTCAATTGCTAAGTGTACCTTTTGTGTAGTAAACCTTCTATTTTCATTACTTACCGATGAGTTTATCTTCCTTATTTGTTTCTCTCTGTTATCTTGAAAACATGAGATAGATAGATATGAACAGAGAGATAGATAGATATGAACAGAGTGGAATAGATAGATAGATAGATAGATACTGAGTCAGGATTAGGTCAATTGCTTAGTGTACCTTTTGTGTAGTAAACCTTCTATTTTCATTACTTACCTATGAGTTTGTCTTCCTTATTTGTTTCTCTCTGTTATTTAAAAAAAATTTTTTTTTTTAATCATATCACCCCAAGCAAGGCCGGAGGCCACTATCACGCAAGTGGTTAAAGAAGGGTTGGAGGAAGAGCAGATAGGAGTGGCAAGGGAGGGGATGTGGAGAAAGAGAAAGACAGTGGGTCGATCAAGGCAAGGGGGCCACAAAAGATCCAGAGCGAGAGCAGATAGGAATAAGAAATGAAAGGATGTGGAGAAGGGAAAGAGACAGAGAGAGAGAAATCTGGGGACCCCTTCCTAGACACGAAACAAGGTTTGGGCTTCTAAACGTGTCCAATAGAGGGGGGGGGAGTGTAGACCGGGCGGTAGGAAAGCCTACCTACTCCTATTCTTGAAAAGATGAGATAGATAGATGGATAGATATGAACAGACTGAGATAGATATGAAGAGAGAGATAGATAGATATGAACAGAGTGGAATAGATAGATAGATAGATACTGAGTCAGGATTAGGTCAATTGCTAAGTGTACCTTTTGTGTAGTAAACCTTCTATTTTCATTACTTACCTATGAGTTTGTCTTCCTTATTTATTTCCCTCTGTTATCTTGAAAACACAAGATACAACATTTAATTATTTTAAACTAAGTAAAATAATCAATAAAAATGATACAGGCCTCTACAGGGACACTGGTCTCATTATCTTAAGCAACTGTAACAAACCCCCTGCTTGTGATATTTATCGGTGTTTATGTCACAACGGAATGTAACAAAAGACTGGCGTTTAATGTGGGATTTCAGAAAGTGGTTTCAAGCCCCTTTTCACACTTCCCATTTTGGGGACACCAAATAATGCCACTCCCCCTGGTCCTTGAGCTAATATTAATTTTGAACTATCTCATCTGGTGACAGGGATGTAGGTATTTATCCATGCGTTCACATTGCACCAAAAGTTGTCACAAGTTTTAATGTGGGTTATCAGCAAAGCCATAGAAAAATTGTTCAGGCACCGAGTAATGACATCAGCCTCTTCTCAAAGGAGAGGTATAGCACCCCTGGGGCTTGAGATAATATTAATTTCAAACTACCTCATCTGCATTTATTTTTATTACAAATTTTTGAAAGTGCCATATATATGTAATGTTTCTGCTAATAAATTTTTTTTTTTCAATTCATGTTTGTAGAGAAAGAGTTTATATTAAACTACATTCCTTGGTTCCACCAGTTCTCACCTTCAAAGAAAGGACTCGCTGTACCACTTACATTGTAGCAAACCACCCACATTGCCTCTATATTCCATTGGTGAGAAGCATCTTCCTGCAAACCATTGTTCTGTGGAACAAACTGTTTCCCAATCACTACAACCATAATCTGTTCGAGTCTGAGGTTAACTGTTATCTTCCCCTCCTATCCATACAAACTGTCTCTTAATATAATTCTCTACCTTGAGTGGCACACGGCTATATACAGGGTGAACCTTATTGTGTTAAAAAAAAAAGTTAGAAAACTTTCAGCGTTCATAATAAGCATTGTTGTCGTGTGCTATTTTACATTACTGCAAATTAATTTTATGTAATTATCTAAATAAGTCAAAATAATCTGTTTATATTAGATTTTCTTATAACCGTACCAAATTATTTAAACAAGTGAAAAAATAGTAAATTTGCTGAATTAATTTATTCTTATTAATATAAACGTAAGAAAATTACTCAAATATTTTTATCTTATGGTCAGTTTTATATAGTTATGTCTGAGTAGGAAATTCAAATCGATTTAATATAATGACAAAGAAGAACTTCAGAAAATGGATCTTTCTGAAAATGTTACTTATACAGAAATTATAGAGTGGTAAGAGAACTTCTGTGATGATTTTCTTTTCACTGTTTGTAGAATAGGTATTTGATGAGTGTATGAAATATAACCAATTGATTTGTCATCATTTTTTCACATTCCAGGTAAACTGCTTCTATGTACTTAGTCCCTTCAGGGCATCATGGCTCTCCACAGTATCCTATCCTCTGTAGCTTTTAGTAATGTTTTACTTTTTGCCAACCAACCAACCAACCCCCATTCCACTATTCCTTTGCACAAGCACATCAGATAGATGGCCTATTACCTTTCCCTGTCCTTTTTGCCTTTGAGATTTTACAAGTGAGTGAATCTATACCTGCTGCCAATTAGAATAGGAATTGAAGTTAATGTGAAGAGCAAGGATGACCAAGCTAATTAATTTGGATTTTACGAGCATAACAGAAATACTTTAGAATCTTGTTTTTCTAGTTGACTTCTGGAGTAATGAAAAGCATGTACTTAATATAAAATAGATTATTTTCTAGAATTGTCTGGATTTGAACTCTGAAAATGTTGCTTATACAGAAATTATAGTGGTAAGAGAACTTCTGTGATGATTTTCTTTTCACTGTTTGTAGAATAGGTATTTGATAAGTGTATGAATTATAACCAATTGATTTGCCATCATTTTCTGACATTACAGCATATTTTAATAAATATTTTAATAAATATTCTAATAAATATTTTTACTGTGTTATTTTCAATTCAAATTTTATAAATTGTCAGATATAAAATCTTTTAAAGTTGTGTTTTTACATTTTTATAAAATTGGATATATATTTTACTCAATTACGTCTTTTTTTTTTTTTTATTCATCACATTTGTATAGGATGAATTTATCTGCTGTGCGAAAATTCAGTTGTAAGTTAGAAAACGTAGTGTTCATAATAAGCATTGTTATTGTCTGCTATTTCACATTACTACAAATTAGTTGATCGGAGCCCAGAACGTTTTTGTGAAATTGTCTAAATAAAATAATTTGTTTTAATTACATTAAAGAGGTAGTAATATCCAACTGATGCCAAATCAGTCGAGTTTCAATCGTGGCTTGAAGCAATCGGATGTCTAGCTACACTGATGAGCTGTGATACAGTGAAACAGGCTTGTATGTGGGTGACCATTATATATATATATATATATGAAAAGTTACGTTGCATTTCAAATGAGGATTAAGACTTTTGGCAAACATAAATAAACATGTCCGCAATCAGACAGAGTCAAAAGGATGGATTTTCCTATGACACAGCTGTTTTTTTTTGTTTTTGTTTTTTAAATTACCTTCACCCGTTGGTAATGTTTGTTTATTGTTTTAAAAAGCGATGATTAGAATTGGAATAAAAACTGAACACATCAAAAGTGAATTTATACATTTTTTTTTTTATTCTTGAGAATTTATAATAAAAATATCAAATACTATTTATTAGATTATTTATTTACAAGAATAATTTCATATTTACTACATTTTAAAAATTAATATAATTAAGACTAATGCAATGCAATATTTATCAGTTACCAATTTATAAAGAAATGAATGTGAAAACAATTTTTTATCCATAAATTTATAAGCATTTACTAAATTATTAAAATATGCGAAGCAGCTATCAGGAAATCCTTATTTACTGTTTTATAAAGTTTGAATCGATTGGCAATTAGCTGATGTTTTGTCAACCATTCTAATAAAAAAATAAAATAGTGTAAATAAACAATCTAGTAATAATATTTTATGTTGTCAATTGTCAAGAACAAAGAAAATATATAAATTCACTTTCATATGTTTAGGTTTTATTACAATTCTAACCATCATTTTTTTTTTTTTTTTTAAAATAAACATTGCTGAAGTGTGAAGATAGTTAAAATAGCTGTGTCGCAGGAAATGCTGTTCTTTTTCACCCTCCATCTTAATTGCAGGCACGTTTATCCATGTTTGCCAGATTTTTATTCAATCTTATTACAGCTTTTCATTGCAGTATATAATAAAGACTGTCTTCATCCATGATGCCATAATAAAAAGCAACAAGACAGTCTGTACAGTTGCAAGAATAGAAGGGAGACAATGTCTTGCTGCTCCTAGATTCTGTCATAAGACAGGTGATGGTGTTAACCTCTTGACATCCGCCCTTTCTATTTCCATCTTTCCAAGAACATACGCCATTACTATTCTGTCTGCTCACAGAAAAATCCTGTTGTTCATTGTTGGGGTTTGAAGAATTGCTAACAAACCATGAAAAGCGAGAGATGACAGGCAACTCAACACCTGTCAGCATCTCTATTACAATCTAATCTTTCCAGTTTGTTTCTCTTCATCTTGCTTAATGCTGTCCAAACCTCAGTGTGTTGGTAAAGAAAAGAAAAAGCGAAAAGAAAAGAAAACAAATAATAAGTGTCAACTTCCGGTAGGAATAAGTCTGCAACAGATTTGTCCCTCAACTGCAACACTTGTAGCCAAAATCCAGTTCAAACGACTGTCCGACGTAACAATCCAACAGGCAACGTAGAGACGGCAAAATTGGGTCACACACACAGCCTTCGCTTCTCGCCAACAACACGTCTGTCTCTCCAAAAAAAACGGCTCACTTTATACAGCCGAGGCCCGACCATAATTTACATATGAATCACTCACCTGTCATAAAACATGGGTGCCGTCATTTTGATTCTTTCCTCGTTCGTCTAGTATTTCGTTTTTCCAGGGACTGTTGCTACATTTGCGTCAGCGTCCACTATTCTGCTTACATATCACGCATGCCACTTGTTGCCTCTTAGGGCGGCGAACTGTAGTCAGTTCAGTAGAACCGACAGACTGCTGCCTTTCACTTCTGCTACACTCAGATTTTAATTGTACAGGTCCTCCCATGTTTTAATGTATTCACAGGTTTCTTGTATGTGTGTGTAACCTAGTGGTTATCGGGGTAGAAAGTGGCATGCTGAAGCAGTTTCACACAAAGACCTTTGGAAAGATATCATTTTCCACCCCAACTAGGGGTTAATATGACGACAGACAAGGCTTTCTAGCAACCAGTCCAAGAGAAGGAAAGCTGAATTCAATGCCTAATTAAGTAGGTTACTCACTTTTTTTCAAAAATTCTCTTGCCCTCTGAGTATTGAATTCTCCAAGCCTTCTTTCCTCATGTGAACTGATGAAAAAAATGAACTTTGAATAATCAAAAACAATCATATCTGACAATTTACAGATTAACCAAAATAAAAAAAAAACCCTTTATACTTGCTATATATCCTTTCAGCTGATGGACAATCAGGACTCTTCCACTAATTCCGTCAGGAAAATTGTATTCAGAACCAGCCAGAAGAGGGTTGGCCACAATGAGGGCATCTTGCCTTATACACACCAATGCTGCTATGGCTGTAGTGCATATGGTGCCCCTTAGAGCCTAATGGTTTATGTTGATAGGTTTCTTTCTTCTATTGTCATGAAAAAGCTCTCTATGACAATACCATATCGCTTCATGGCTCTCCACAAATTCCTTTTCTGTATTATCCATACATTGCCATAACTTGTTGGGAAATATGTTGTTGTGGTTTGCCACTACCATGTCCACTGTTTGCATTCCATTCTCTTTGTTATATGTTTTCATTTGCCATTAAGATTCTCTCTCTTTAGATTTTATACATCCTGAGAAATGTCATGAATTAGGAGAAAAATAAATGATATGGCGGTATTAGAAAAATACATAGAAATACAATTATTTCAGGTTTGAAAAGTCAATGTACAGACATTAAACAAACAAAAAAAAAAAAAAAAACAAACTACAAAACCAATATTTATTACTCAAACTTTCTTTTTTTTATTTAAATTTGATGACTTCTTTTGCACAAAGAGAAGACATCAATACAAAAAAATACATATATTTATATATTTACAATGCCCTGTCAAAAAAGAAAAAAAGAAAAAAAAGAAAAAGAGCTGTTTGACATAGCATTAAAATAGAATAGTTTTCAGGAGTTTGTTACACTCGCTTCCTTCCGTACTAATATCAAAACAATACGCAGCAGCAGCAGCATGAAATTAATAAAGTCAGTAAAAAATTGAGTTAGTTCGATCAGAATTGAACCATCAAATTCAACAGTAAAATATTGTTTGCCCAGGAGCAAGACATGCGTACACATTCACACTGTGGCAACAAATAAAACAACTATTCAAAACAAAACAGTATATATTTTTTTTTTTTTAAAGACCATTTCCAGTTTATTTGGCATGGGATTGCTCAGTTATTTAAAATTGTATACAATCACTGTGGTACTTTTTGTTTTTACATGGGGAAAAATCTGTTTGAGAGGACGATCAAATTTAGCAAAGTGTTAAAATATATTTTTCAAAAAAAAAAAAAAAAAAAGTACCAAGTTTAAAACTTAAAAAAAAAATATATCCATATAATCAAACCATAATGTGTGTATGTGTGTGTGTGTGTATATATATATATATATATATATATATATATATTTTTTTTTTTGAAAGATGTATGACAAATTGGAAAATGATTTTGTGATGCTTTCCAATCATGTCTTAACAGATGAAATGCATTGCAAAAACTTTTTCCCCAATTTGTCATACATCTTTTCTTTCAAAACTATTCTTGATAGATAAAAATTTATATATATATATATATATATATATATATATATATATATATATATATATATATATATATATATTTGTGTGTGTGTGTGTAGCACTTTTCAGAGTGCACAGATAGTACACTCTGATCCTAGGCAAAATGCACAGATACTACACTGATCCTAAAGTCCCAATCTATAAAGTGCCGCCCCCATCATTTTTTTTATGTGCATTATACTCTCTGTAGTTTAGAGAATTGTTTTGACAATTGAACTCATTCTTTTAGGCTTGTCCATTCTACAGAATTCTTCAGGTTTACAAGCAAAATATACTGATCTGGCTGACCCCTCCACAAATGATTTCTCTCACATTATATATATATATATATATATATATATATATATATATATATATATATATATGTTTTCTCTCCAATCTTTGAAAGAGGCCATAGAATGAATCTGCTGAAAATGCTATGTAAACAACAAAAGCTGTCAAAAGAATAAATTCAGTCAGCCAAATAATTCTGGCAAGTAAAGATGTTTTTCCTAAAACTAATTTTAATCAATTTGATTTATAAGTAACTGCAACTTCAAAAGTAAAATTTAGTAAAATTTGCTCTGTTCATTGAAGATGTAGCAGAGGCTACCATCTAGAATTGATTTTGTGATTTTAGCATGACAATGTGTATTTTTGTACACAAATATGAAATAAAATAAATCACATACTTTTTTTCTACTATATGTGTACTTAGGCAAAAAAAGTTAATATTTTAAGAATTAGAATTAATAAACAGAATATCTGTTTGATCAAATAAAATTAACAAAATTACTTAATGACTATCTTTTAGTACTATGGGGCATTGTTGCGATAATGTTGGATTTTTAAACACCCCATTTAAAATATTATAGATATATCACTTAGTTCATAATTTTCTTGTTGGATACTGTCTTGACTTTTCTTTCTGGTTTTATAAATGGGAAAAGGATTTTGAGAAAGCAAATTAAAGAACCAATATTAAAAAAGGAAATGAAAAAGTTCAAATATGGATTACATTTTATTTTCAGTAAACAAACAAAACTACTTGTAATTCAGACAAATATCAATATTAAAACCAGAAATTGCTTGCAGTTACTTGACAGAGGAATTCAGAAAGCTACTTGACCAAGCCTGAAAATTTGACTTGCCACTTGCCAAATATTAAGGAAAAACCTTTTGCAGGATGTTTAAACACCCCAAAGTATTAAGGTTACAGAGAAATTTCATTAACTATGTCTAAAATGTTTTTCCAGTTTTAATTTTATTGGTAATTGTTTTCCTAATTTTTTTTTTTTTTTTAGGTATGGCCGACAAACACAGAGTATTGGGTTAGAAAAATGACTTTAGCAATTTTTATGATGATCAGAATAGAAATTATTATTGAACTTGCTGACGTTTAACCATGTAGCATTCAACCTGTCCTGTAAATATAGGCTCTCAATGTTCAACTTGCCATCACCTGCCCCATGTATACTCTGCCATAATATATTGTGATATCAATACAAATAAAGTCATGCAAACATTGAAACTTTGACCACAGTGAGATTTTGAGAGCCAATATTTATGGAGGCGGGTTTGAGCATGTTGAATGCTAAAGAGTTAACTTACATTTTGGAAAAACCGTACATAGTGTCGACAAAAGAAATAGACATTCTTAAACATTTATTAGACCAGAACTATGAGAGTGACATTCATAATGCACAGTTTTATAGAGAGAATAAATTTATTACAACAACATAGTACAGTAGTCTTTATGTCTGGCAGTGGGCCAATCAAACTTTTGGCATCACAGAGCTTCTTATCAACATCTGTATTGAAACAAACCCCGTAGTCAGATAACAAGTGCTGGAATATTAGACCTCTCAGCTATTATTTGGATCTCAAACAATTCAGCATATTTCATAACAGGTGCTAGTATGGTTAATAAAATTTATTAGTAGTTTTATCCAAATTGGACACTGGAAAATTACACTCAGTTTTATCGAAAGAAAATCTGAAAGTTTATCACAGTGACATATAAACATTGTAGGTTTGGCAATGGACCAATAAGACTTTTGGTAACATCAGGTTTCTCATAAATGTTTTTTTTTATTGTCAGTGAGCATTTGGCAAGAAGAAAACTTTCTGCATGACTGAAATAAGTAAAAACAAATTCTGTTACTGTTGTGCAATGGTATTTTAATACATGCTTCAGGAAATCACTTTCAAGTTGACAGTCCAGCTATGATTGGTACAAGGATTTTGAAACAAGACAATGTTTGTGATAGGGGCAAAAGTCCCAAGATACCATCAGTACCTGAAGAAACAAATTGTGCATCTGACCAAAGCTGTATGCATTGAGCTGCAAGAAACTTTAAGAATTTCTCTTCAAAACTATGCATTGTGAATATCAATAGATTGGATAATTTCATAGATTTTTAATTGTGTGTTTCTTTTGTAATTGCCCTGAACTTCAACACTCACTCCAATAATTATTGAAGATGAGGGTGGAATACCAAAAGCTTGATCAGGACAATAAAATTATTTGTTCTTTGGAAATAAAGCATATCTTATAGGCCTGCAAATATGACAACTCCCTTTCAATAGTAAAAGTCATAGATACGATATATATAATATATCAGCAGCCTTCCTTCTGTAGTGACAAGAAGTCTGAATATTGTGGATGGACATATATATATTTATGGAGATACAATTTACACTGAGGACCGGACTGAGGAGAGAAGAAACAAAGGCTTGCTGCTGAGGAGGAGAAGCATGCTTGATGGAAAGAAAAAAAATAAGGCAATATCGAGGGAGAGTGCCTTCACATGCATTCATTGCAATCGAGACTGTCACTCCCATGTGGCTCTGTACAGCCATAACAGATGATGCACCGCCATCATTCACTGGGCACAGATCCAAGGTTTCTTGAGACCAACACATACCAGACACTCACTCACTTACTCACATTATATATATATATATATATATATATATATATACATACACACACACACACACACACACACACACACACACACACACACACGTGTGTGCGTGTGTCTTGATTTTTTCCCCTATTTTATTTGTGGTGCACACATCTTTTAGTCCTTGGTAAAATGAGAAATAATAATTGGTTAGTATTTTTTCTCTTTCTCAATTTAACTCTTTACAGTGAGATATAGATATATATATATATGATGAAAATGTGGAAAAGACAAAGCAAAATCCGAATATGTGAGTTTATGTCTCCATTAACCATGTCCTGAAGAAGGTCTATTTGACCGAAACGTCTGATGTCGACAGAATAACAAAAACAAAATAAAAAAACAGTAAACTCACATATTCGGATTTTGCTTTGTCTTTTCCACATTTTCATCATACCGTCGGATCTACATCCACACATTTGCTTATATATATAACTTTTTTTACTTTTTAATGTGGATGTTTTAACTGCAATAATAGTAATTTTCCTCAGTATGTTTCAAATTAAATTTTTTAAAATTATGCATTTTAAATAATTAACAGTATTTCTGAAAATGTTTTAAAAATTATATTGGATTTATGCCATTTTCAACATAAAATGGCCATTTCTAGTATAAGATGCAAGGCAGCATTAAGTGAAGGCACTTTGAAACTTTATAGCCAAGTTTATTAAACTTTCATTAGAATTTATGTTATTTTTGTTCTTTTATCATATTTGCTTTAATTTAATGGACCAGTTGTTATGAGAGAAAAATCGGAAGCAAGAAGGAAAAAAAAACCATGACCATAAAAGAAATGTCAAAAACAGAATGGTGTAGAAGTTATAAAGTTTTTAACCATTTCAACACTTAAGCGAAATATAGACAGTATATCTGACACTTCAGCAAATAACAACTGGCAATGGAGAAGAGAAAAAAGTGGGCAAGGAGAAGAGAAAAAAGTGGGCAAGGAGAAGAGAAAAAAGTGGGCAAGGAGAAGAGAAAAAAGTGGGCAAGGAGAAGAGAAAAAAGTGGGCAAGGAGAAGAGAAAAAAGTGGGCAAGGAGAAGAGAAAAAAGTGGGCAAGGAGAAGAGAAAAAAGTGGGCAAGGAGAAGAGAAAAAAGTGGGCAAGGAGAAGAGAAAAAAGGAGAATAAAAAGAGAGAAAGTGAAAAAGAATAAAAAAATGATAGTGGAATACAGTGAAAAAAATTGACAAAAACAAAACAAAAGTAAATTTACAATTTAGTAAGAGTTTCAACAGTTCATTCAATTTCAAAATTTTTGGGATTTTGTAAAGTTGCATTAACTGATCGTCTCAAAGCTGAAAATTTTAAATAAAATTAAAAAAAAAAAAAAAAAAAAAAATCAGATTTATTTGGCATGATAAGTTTAAAGCAAAAATCTTTTTATTTGAACACATTTTCTTTAAAACAGAAAGGCTTACTATATAAGTAGTTATCGCCAAAGTAAAAAAAAATATAAAAACACAATGTTTATTAAAAAAAAAAAAACATGCATATTTTATGATTACAATAAGACTTTTGTATAGCATTTTCAATTGGAGCTAAAAGGCTATAAGGAATTTTGAAAGAATTACAAAACTGAAGCTTGAAAATTAACATCCCTATAATATTCAATGTTTTACACTTGAAAATAAGTAAATTCTAGTAAATTGCCAGTGTGTGTGTATATATACATACATACATGCATGCACACATATATACATACATGAATGCACACATATATACATACATGCATGCACACATATATACATGCACACATATATACATACACACATATATACATACACACATATATACATATATACATGCACACATATATACATGCACACATATATACATACACATATACATACATATAAAAACACTGAAAGCAGATGTTGACATATTTACTATATCTATTGTTTGAAATTACAAAACAAGTAAATAGATAAACAAATGGAGAAGGATAGATAAAAAAAAAACAAACGAATTTTGAATCAAAAAGTGACAATTGTTAACTTGGATTTTATTCTTTTACATTAGTGACTTCATTTTTTTTTTTTTTTCGAAATTTGTATTTTACCCACTTAAAAAATCTTTTGAAAAGAAAAATAATTAAGAGTTGTTATTTACTCAGAGTAACAGTTTTGGCACAAGGCCACAAAAAAGGAGCACCTAATGAAGATCACACTTACTACACAGTAGTAATGATCTACCTGATGAGTTCACTTATCCATTGCTCCATGACAAGGCACCCAATTTCACCTAAGTATATACATTAATCACAGATTCATAATAAAAATAAGTGGTGGGGGGGTCAAGACACAGAGACAATAAATAACCAATTGAAAGAAAAATAAAATTAAAATAAAAGACATTTATCCAAAATTAAAATTTATTTTAACAAGTTCAGCATCAAAGAACATTAACGTTTTTGTGATGTCATCTGTTAAGTACAAAACATTATTGTCTCCCTTTTTGAAATTCACACCTTTTCTTAGTTTTGTCCTCTGCACAGCTAGTTTTGGGGGAACTTCCAATAATTCTATTTTTGGTCTATACACATCAGTGATAAAAATGAAAAGCACTGAAGAGAATAAAAAAAAATAAAAAATAAAATCTGAAGTCTCATCTCAAAAAACCCCAAAATTATGTAAATTTGAAACTGAATCAAAGAACTTTAAATTAGGAAACATTTGATGTCCCTTTTTAAATAAAATTTTTTCTTTTGAATTTCAAGAATTATTTTTAACACAAACAATGAGAAACTACTTTCAAGTTGATCAAGTGTATGTTATCACTGAACTGCAGGAAGCAATGACAGCAAAGTAAAAATAATTCAGCTTTACTGTAATGGCTTCCTGTGGCTAAATGGTAAAGCATACTTTGCATGAAAGTGGTTTTCCAGGTTAAAAAGAGAATACAGGTTCAGTTCTTGTCCAGAGGTATATTTTCTTTTCGATGCCTAGGCCTGTAGATATTAATTTCATTGTTTAAAAAAAAAAAAAAACATAAAACATATCTCCTCAAACACATGTAACCACTAAATATAACATTTCTTGAAATAAAAAATAATGTCAGATGAAAATTACTTTGTTTACGTCTTGGGTACAAAAATAAAGTGAGATACAGATTTTGAAAAATGCCAAAATAGGATGATCAATCCCTGCTACAATGATGACCTAATTAGAAAGAATAAACACAAATTTTAATTTATTATACTAAAGATTTATATTTCATAAATTTGATTAACAATACATAATACAGGGTGTCCATAAAGTTCGTGTGTGCTTTAAAAAATTTATAACTTTATTTGTATTTGCAATAGAAATAATCTGTAAAAAATGTTATAAAGTTTAATGTACCTAGTTTTAAGTATAGCTAAAATAACTAATGTGATTTCAGGCATTACTGTAAATCAGTTGGCAAATGTTTTCCGTGAACTGCAAAATCGTATTACCCTTTGTATTGCTAATGATGGAGGACATGTGGAAAGTTAAATAAAATTTTGATAAAACTTAAAAAAAATATAGATTTACTTCTTTCTAATCATTTTTACAAATTATTTCTATCGCAAATACAAATAAAGTTATAAATTTTTTTAAAGTGCACACAAACTTTATGGACACCCTGTATATTCTACACTATTAGCCAAGCAAATATGTTCACATTGGTGGTGGGGTGGTCAGCAATGGACAGGTCCGAAGTTTACCAGATTCAAGGGAGACAATCCATAATAAATTATTTACTACTCATCTTTTGAAAGCATTTTTTAAGGCATCTGCAGGAACATCTTGATATATTTTAAAGGCACAGGCAATAAGTATTAGATAAAAACTCGGCAGGATCAACCCCAGACCTGGTCTGCAAAATGAGAACAATCTATCCCATAGATTAAACAAAAGGGTAGAGTTCAAAATTTCCTGAGGGTTACCTGGATCAATAAACACCTGATGAAGGATGGAAGGCACGTCGGCTGAAAGGTTGGTGATAACAATAACAAAGACAAGGACAATAAAAGATGAGGCCTGTAAATAACGTAAGTAATATTTTAATACAACAAAGAAATGCACGCACACTAAAGAACCAAGAGTATTCCTTTCTCAACCCTTTCTGCCTATTAGTCATAATATCGCTTATTAATATGGCAATCTTTAATTAACAGACATTGCATCTGTGTCGGGTGGAACGTCAACAGTTTAATAATTGATTAAAAATAATAATAATCTCTAAAAAGACAACATATTTTCATCAATAAAGCAGAAAGATAAAAAAAAAAACATCTACAAAAACTGAATTAAGTCAACTTGATTATTTCAACGATATAAAACTGTCAGTCAATTATGTGCCATGCGTGATACACGCTCAGGCGATCATGTATCTTTTGATACATGACTGACAAAGCAGATTTCTTTCTGCGGTAGACCAGTTGCCATCCAAGGCTACAGAACCCAGTCTGCTATTTACCCATAGCTGGAGGGAGAAGAAGAGGATTAATACCTTTCCCAAGGGTATTAGCACGTAAGTGAATGTAATGGATTCGACTGGAATTCGAAATCGGTTGTCCGATTCCTCAGTAAAACTGTACACAAGTTAAATATATAAATGGTTTGTTTTTTTTTCCTTGTTTAATGGCACATCAACATATCTGTGGGTAATCTTAGTACTGAATCCTTTATTTAGTATACTTATGATTTGTAAGGAAGCTTGTAGCTAAATTCTTTAGGGATGAGTTTTTTGTTAAAGAGGTTCTAAATAATTTTTGCGGGGAGAGGGAGGGATTCTAAGAGATTATATTTTTGTGTAAAGCCTCACCTGTATTTAAAGTTAAGGATGTTATTCAGGTTGGTTCATCTGAAAAGCTTGTTCATGTCTTATGTTTTTATCGAATTTCCCCCCAGATAGGGTTAAAGTCAGGACAGTCTCAAAGTATGTGCTTGATGGCATATGGTTCTCGGCATGCTGTACAAAATACAGAATACACAAAACGGGTATACAATAATCGAAAACAAAATATATCCTTTACACATCCCCAGAAAAAAAAAAGGTTTGCAGGGTTGAGATCTGGCAAACTTACTGTATACCTACCTATTTGATTTTATATTTCCTAACTTTATGCAAATTCCCCAGATATGATGAATATAGAAATCAGGATAAAAATATTTTATCTCACCAGACAGAAGAGTAAGCTTCATTCAATTATCCAACACACTGGTCATCCTTCCAAGGTCGCCAATTATTTTAGACTTTCGCCAGTATCAAAAGTAGAATCAAATTATAATCAAAAAGCAAATTTGTAAACTGAAGTGCCAAAAAAAAAAATTAAACACAGTAGTGCACTGGATTGCTTCCCGCTCTTTTATAGAAATGAACAGCCAGATGATGCACGTGTGACATAATAGATAAAAAGGTAGTATAGCTGTCAGGCCTGCGATCTGGATAGAATTTAGCATCATTTGACTGTGCAATAATTATTGGGGCACTATAGGGCTAAGTTGATAACTGCTCTAGGTTTTTCTTGAGTAACAACAGCAAAGCTATATCAGAAGTGCAGATATTTACAGTAACTCCGAAAGGGACAAAGCCAGAGACAGAACAAACCCAATGTAGACAATGTGCTTATATAACCCATGGTAACCAATTTAGGGCAGATAACTCTTGAAAGTCTCAAACGCAACAGGAGAAGCGAATGCTAAAAATATCCTAACAAGTTTGAAGAGTGATGGCTTTGATTTTAGAGGAATTTATATTAAAAAGAAACCAATTAATGATTGATTTGTTTTTTTTATAGCTTATCAACCCTTTGCAGGCTATTTTAAAGCCAGACAATACTTTTAAATTGTAAGAAATTTGTGGTGGTGGAAGGGGATAATAATGATTTAGTGATACAAGTCTTAATAATTAACCCATAGATTGGGGGGAAGAAGGTGGATTCATACCTTTTCCAAAAAGTATTTGTGCATAAGTGAATATAAAAAACCCAACAGGAATTGGAACTCTGTCCTCTGATTAACAATTCCAAGCCATTATCCATTACACCACCTGCAAATCCAAGCTTACAGCACCAGGTATTCCCAAGCAGTCACCCATCTAGGTACTGACAAGGCTCAATGTTGCTTAACTTTGGTGATCCTACGGGAACCATTATTTCAATGTGATGTGGCCATAAGCTCTTTATACCACCCTCACGACCAAGCTTACAGCACCTGGTATTCCCAAGCTGCCACCCATCTAGGTACTGACTAGGATCAATGTTGCTTAACTTTGATGATCATACAGAAAACAGTGTCTCAACATGATGTAGTCGTAAGCCTCAACCAGATAAATGATTAAACTATAACAAGTGTATTTAAGACTCAGTTATTTTCTAGAAGTGTCAAATTCAAAAGTAAGAAAATATTAATATTTTTAATGGTAAAATTTAATGGCAAAATTTAATGGCAAGATTTTTTTTAATTGCAAAAGTTAAGGCATAATTAATGACAAAGGCAGTTAAATATTTCAAAGACCCAAATGTTGAGATGGGTGATGAAAATATTAACATGATTATTTAAGTTAGGGAAAGCAATGTTTTTTTTGTTTTTTTTACATCCAAAAGTTTGGAAGTCCCACAAAAATAAATATATATCCTTAGTTACAATTCCCATGAGTTACAACAATTTGCAACAGTTATAAGATGATCAAGAAAATGTGCACTAATTGTTATATTGGTGAGGAAAACTGCATGATAAAAGATAGAGTCTCTTTGTGCACATCGGGGATTCTTGGCCTTATCACCACTTAGTTCATACAACACCCATCTAATAGTAATATTCTGCAAATAAGTTTGTAGTCAGTTTTTATATTTCAACATAAAGAGCATCAGCAGGTGCCTAGGCATAATTTTCACTAAACAACATGCGTTTATAAAAAATCTCTTTTGTTTCATGTTTTCTGATGCCCAATAACAAAAAGAAAAAGAAAAACAATCCTATTTTTAAGACGACTTCTTCTTCTATGGGACATGCCTCTTCTGGATGTAGGTGATCTCAACAATTTCCTGTCCTTTGTAGCTCTTAGTACATTTTGTCAATTTATGAGATCTCTCCTAATCCTTGTTGTGCCAACCATTTACACAAGCATGCTAGAAAGGTTATGTGATGTTTTCTTCTGTCCCTTTTGTCTTCAATATGTCCTGTGAGTATAAAATTTTCCAAGCCTTCTTTCCTCATTATGTATTCCAGAAATTTCAGCTTTCTTTCTGATGTTAAGTATAAGTTTCTTTTTGTTTCCATTTTTCTTTAAAACTTCATTGTTACTCACATGTTCAGTCCATGATATTCTTGGTATCCTTCTGTAGAACCACATTTCTGTTACCTCAAGTCTCTTCCTCATCTGTGAGGACACTGTAGAGCATTCACTGCTATACAGGAGAGCCAATATTATGTAACAAAAGTTAAATGACATGATGACTCCAACTCACTACAAGAGGTATATGACTTATATTAGAACCAATTTATGACAAGGTGGTTGGAATGGAATCCAATTCAGGGGCTATGTATATTTCTTCTTTTTATTTTATCTCTCAAAACTCCTACTTGTAAAATAATTTTGATTTAGAAATAGAAAAATTCTATTTTTTCTCAAAGTTATTCTTGATAAAAGCAAATTTAGATTTAAAAAACTTTTATGATAGAGAACATTATTTTACATGACATACTATGGTACAATGCAGTTTATTACTTTGAAATGCTTTTCCTAACTAGCATTTGTACTAAAGATTATTTATAAATTTTCTCTGTAAACTGTTGATATATTAATTCCTATTTTAAGGTTACTAGTACACTTTATCAAATAAAAACGCAAAAGTTTAGTTAAAAAAAAAAAAATCTGATCACAAACAATATTCATTTATTAAAAAAAAAATTTCTTGAATATTACTTGTTTACTTTTGCCTTACCAGACTTTGAATTATGGTACTTTGTGTCCTCCATATAATTTGACTGACCTTTCAACCACCTGATGAATATTCATGAACATTCTCAAATTTAAAAGTCTTGACAAACCAATGACATCCTTGCTTTTGAATATAAACCCATGCAACAAAATAAATCCTACATTTGTCTTGATACAGTCCATCAGAGGAGAAAATGTATCGGCCAAGAATAGTTTTCCCACTTGTGTGTGTGTGTGCGCGCATATATATATATACACACACACACAACACCATCACTTGATAAGACACCAGAAGTGTTGAAACAAAATGGCTATTTTTGTAGTGATTTTATAACATTTTTATGCTATAATTTTCGAATAAATGATTATATATATATATATATATATATATATATATATATATATATATATATCAGTAGTGTAGACACAGACATCAATGCTGGATGGCAACAGTCTGTTTCATGCTTGAACATAATCTTCAAGTCGTATAACTGGATAGTATCTTAACTATATATGTTAGTCGTTGGGCATTAGGAGTAGTAATATAAGTTATTTCCAGTTTATTATGTTATTCTGACTGCTATTGAATAGGCAGTAATGGTTATTTTAAATTATTCCAACAGCTATTCAATAGAACTAAATATTGGCATGAAAGCAGTTATTTTATAGCAATTGTATAGAGTTGTTTGTTAATTTTTCAATTACTTTTATGACTGTCACCTTTCAGTGTTGATCTCTGTATCCACACTGCTTGTATTCACATACACTCTCTCCTCGATATTGAGTACTTTCACCCCATAAATACATTACATCTTAAAACTATATATCATAAGGTTAATATATGGGTTTAAGACTAATACCTTCCACCCTCCCCTGACCACTTTCTTGTGCCTTTTGTCTGACCGAAACATTGAAATGAATAAATTTTGTATTAGTTTTTCAACATTTTTTTTTGTAGCTCCCAGAGTTAAATTTCTAATTCCGACACAAACTCAGCCTATACCAGGGTTAAATAAGAGTGACAAATTTTTTGTCAGTTGAAATAAGCCTATTCCCCATATGAGGTAATTTGGGATTTTATTGTGTACTAATTATTTGCTCTATAATAAATACACTGAGCTCTTTTTGTGGATCAGTTTTAATATTTTATATGACTAGGATCCACTTTGATTATATACCAATGGATTTATTACCTTTACTATACTTATATATATATATATATATATATATATATATATATATATATATATATATATATATATATAATAGCTCCGTTATACTAGATCAAGCACTATTTTATTAACACCAGCACTCAATGTGCAAGATATATTATATCCGTTTATATATATATATATATATATATATATATATATATATATATATATATATATGTGTATGTATATGTATATATATATTTTTGAATTGGACAATTTATTTAAAGACATTTATATTATGTTTAACGTTCTTTTTATAGATACAAGTATTTAAGCAAATATATTTACCGGCCTGAATGTCGGAGAGTGAAAATTTTCTATGAAAAATTTCTCGGACATTCAGGCCGGTAAATGTTATTTAATACTGTTTATTATAAAACAGAGTATTTGCTTAAATACTTGTATCTATAAAAAGAACGTTAAACATAATATAAATGTCTTTAAATAAATATATATATATATATATATATATATATATATATATATATATATATATATATATATATATATATATTGCTAATTTAAGTTCATGTAGCATAATGAAAATTGAGCAACTAAAAAATTAAAATAGTTTTAAAATTCCTTTGGATCTTATGTTTCAAATAGGGCTTTTAATTTTGTCACCTGGGTACACAGGGTTAAAATCCATTTGCCCAAAATATGTGTGTGTATATATATATATATATATATATATATATATTATTGCATGCACTTTGGTGTGTGTGTGTGTGTGTGTGTGTGTGTAAGGTGGATACAATTAACATAAATCATTCGTAGACACAATCACTCATACTTAAAAATTTTTGAATATCAACACACATTAAAAACGTGGCAAAAGAAGGGGGAGGATAAAAGAAGTCAATTTTTTTTTTTTTTGCTCAACTATCAGCAACAGAATAGAAAAAAATAAAAAATTCTCCAGCTCTTTTCTTATTATCACCAGAATAATGAAGAGAGGAAAAAAAAAAAATAGAACCCGACAAATTTAATCCCTAAGAATAAAAGGGATTAATGCAGTTAATAAATAATACTTTTGAATATTATTATTTCAGTCCATGATGTCAAAATCATGGACAAGTTTGTTTTTCTTTTTCTCTTTTTAAAGTTGTTATCTTTTAGTTTATGTTATATTGCAAAAGGGTTTCTACAAATATTTCTGATGAATTTTCATCATTGTAAAAGATGCAAGTACAGAATTTTCTGGCATACTGACACTTAAATGCATCATGTAGTTCGGAAGATCATCACTATTTTTATCTTGACAAGCATAGAGAACAAGAATGTTCTTTTGTCACTTTTTACAAAATTACAGGCAAATGCTTTGGTATTTCTATTGTAGAGACATTAGATTACCAAACTCAACATTATTCAATTTGGAAAGAATTTAACTAATTTCTCTTTATCTTATACAAAAATCTGTGATAATGAACACAATCATATACTTCTGCATATTCCTTTATTAGAATGTAGATTACACCCTGCAATAGCTTGCCTGTCCCCTGCCTTCAAATTCTTGGTAATACAGCCCTTCTAACTTCATCTTTTTTTCTTTTAAACTTTCAGTAAGCCTCCTTCTGGGGTGCATTGAAGATGCATATATGTGTTTCTAGGAAGACAGAAAGGGAAGATAGAGAAAGCGACAACAGCCTAATGTGTTTAACATCTGATTCAAAGAAATGGAAGAGTAATATGAAATATGCCAGCCCGAAATGTTTAGTTTCAGTAATTAACAAAAGCCATGGAATTTCCATGGGTCCCACACTACATGATTAAAGGAATTCGATGTCATAAAAACTTATTTTAAAAATTATAACTCAATATGTAGTATATGACAGTATTTAAGGGATGCTTGCAATCCCCCCCTCAAAAAAAAAATTACACACCTTAAAATATAAAGACAACATGTCAAGTGTCAACTGTAGAATTTCTAATGTGTCCAGCTAGTTTATAATATTGATAGGACATGATGGTAAACTTTGGTATTTCTAATTTCATATACAAACTTGTATAAAAGTTGGTTATATTAATAAATACAGGAGACATTTACAATTAAGTTGTTTGCCTGTAGCCAGAAGGCATTTCTGATTCAGTTTTTAAAATAAAATTAGCAAGGGTATTTTATATTTATCTTTTATAATGCGGAAAAAAGGAATCAGAATTGAAACAAAGAAACCTTTTTACAATGCAAGATTAACTGAAGAATAAAAAAATAAAAACAAACGAACAAAAAAAAAAAAAATACAACAGACTTTCCTCTGGACAATTTCTTCAGATTTTGGTCTCCATCTTGTGCAATGCTCGTTCCTTTTGTCGCCTGTCCATCTCCTTTAGGATCTGCATTCGCTGGTATTCATAGATCATAACAATCTTCTGCACTTCTTGCTTGTACAAACGAGTAAGGAGGGCATCAAAGTATTCCAGTTCTCCCAGACGAAAGAAAGGCCACTAACAAAGCAGGAATAAAAAAAAAAGAGAGAGAAAAGAATGATGATCACCATTGTAATGGTATTTATGTATTATTAAGAGTCACTTATAGGTGGTTGGGCACTAACACACCTGTAAGCAAGTTAGTGTTATATAGCCAAAATTTAAAAATAGTGACAATTTGCCTGAAAATTTTTGGCCCTTACAAAAAAATCCCAATAAGAAAAAAAAATAAATAAATAAAAGCTAAAAACAAACTTGTTTTATTTTTCAAAAAAGCCAACAAGAGCCACTCAAGGTAGAGCGTTACTGTGTGGTGTTGTATGAATGTAAGAAAAGGAAAAAAGCAAAGTTCATGACAGCTGTGCAAGAAAGAAGTGATGTTATTGGACGACCATGCAAGAAAGAAGCAAAGTTATTGGATGGCTATGCAGGAAAGATAATGGCTTGAAGAGCTCAAGATTATAGTTATTCGGAAGGAGTCTGTTCCACAAAGCAGCAGTTCTTGTGAAGAATCTGTCTGAATGGAACTTATTTCTTACTAACAGAATACGAAGGGAATCGAGATGATTCACTCATGTGTATGTGGCATGGGGGATCCCAATTGTAAAGGTCAAGGGTGGTGGGACTAAGGAATGTAGTGCATCAGAAAATATGCTATGGAAAGAATAATAGAGCAGCAAGAAGCTTGTGACATTTCATCTATGGGGAAAGGGTTGTACGGCGGAAAATAATTCATCACCCACAAGGTAGGAATAAAACTTTTTAAGACAATGACAATAATTTTTAAAAATGAATTGAAAATTGACATAATGCTGAATTTATAATATGGAAGAGATTTAATTTTTTCAAATTTAATAAAAATGGAAAAAACAAAATTCAATGAGCCAGAGAAATTTTTTTAGAATCAATGTAAACAGGAAAGTTTCAAATGAAAATATTGCTGAACCTTTATTTTCAATAAATTTCAGGTCATAATTATTTACAAGTGCTGACCATTCCAATATGGCAAGATTATTGAGATAATTAAAAGGCAAAAAAAAAAAAAAAGACAGATTTGGCGTTTGTATAAATATTTCAAAAAAATGCTAAATTGAAAATTATTTGTTGAAAACTTGTTTTTATTTTAAAAGAGAATTTTTTTTAATACCTTGGAGAAAACATGAAAAAAAGAAAAAAAATTGAAACAGAAACAACAAAAAAATGGAAAACAAGAAAAAGGGGCAAAGAAAAAAGAAAAAAAGGAAAAGAAAAAGAAAAGGAAAAGAAAAAAGATAAGGAAAAATGAAAAAAGAAAAGGAAAAATGAAAAAGAAAAATGAAAAAGAAAAAAAGGAAAAAGAAAAAAAGGAAAAGAAAAAAGGAAAAGAAAAAAGAAAAAAGAAAAAAGAAAAAAGAAAAAAGAAAAAAGAAAAAAAGGAAAAGAAAAAAGGAAAAGAAAAAAGGAAAAGAAAAAAGGAAAAGAAAAAAGGAAAAGAAAAAAGGAAAAGAAAAAAGGAAAAGAAAAAAAGGAAAAGAAAAAAGGAAAAGAAAAAAGGAAAAGAAAAAAAGGAAAAGAAAAAAAGGAAAAGAAAAAAAGGAAAAGAAAAAAAGGAAAAGAAAAAAAGGAAAAGAAAAAAAGGAAAAGAAAAAAAAGGAAAAGAAAAAAGGAAAAGAAAAAAGGAAAAGAAAAAAAGGAAAAGAAAAAAGGAAAAGAAAAAAGGAAAAGAAAAAAAGGAAAAGAAAAAAGGAAAAGAAAAAAGGAAAAGAAAAAAGGAAAAGAAAAAAGGAAAAGAAAAAAGGAAAAGAAAAAAAGGAAAAGAAAAAAGGAAAAGAAAAAAGGAAAAGAAAAAAGGAAAAGAAAAAAGGAAAAGAAAAAAGGAAAAGAAAAAAGGAAAAGAAAAAAGGAAAAGAAAAAAAGGAAAAGAAAAAAGGAAAAGAAAAAAGGAAAAGAAAAAAGGAAAAGAAAAAAGGAAAAGAAAAAAGGAAAAGAAAAAAAGGAAAAGAAAAAAGGAAAAGAAAAAAGGAAAAGAAAAAAGGAAAAGAAAAAAAGGAAAAGAAAAAAAGGAAAAGAAAAAAAGGAAAAGAAAAAAGGAAAAGAAAAAAAGGAAAAGAAAAAAGGAAAAGAAAAAAAGGAAAAGAAAAAGGAAAAGAAAAAGAATAAAATAAGAAAAAGAAAAAGTGAAAAGGTAAAAAGAAAAGAGAAAAAATAAAAAGGGAAACAGAAAAAAGGGAAATGGGAAAAAAAAGGAAGAAAGAAAACGGAAAATAGGGAAAAAGAGTAAAAGGAAAAAGGGGAAAAAAATAGTAACGGGAGAAAAAAATAAAAGGAAATCATTAAGATATGAAGCCCACTCATATTTAACCGATGACTGTAAGTTATTTCTTTCAAGTAAAATTTTTATCATTTTTTTTTTAAATTTACTTTTTGAGTGAGTTGGAAGCATTTTAATTTTTCAGGCAAGTAAATGCCAAATTGCTTGTAACCAAATTTGCATTCACTGGAGGAAAAAAGAAAACTATTTCCCTCAATATCTTAAGAGACAATCCCAGGCTCTCAAGGGAGGAACCTTATAACTTATCATTATTTATATTAACTCTTAAGTACAAGTCAATCAATGTTATTGATTAGGATATTAAGTTGCAGTTAATCTTTAATTCATGTATCTGATTTTGTCACCAAAAAGTTGTGAGGAAATTAAGGCACCAAATGAATGAGAAATAAAAAGTTTTAAACCCAGACACAGTTTTAAGTTTTGTGAAAAAGTAAGTAAATAAATAAAATCTTTTGGCATGAAGAAAGTAAGTTATAGTTTGAAAATATTATTGTTGAATTAAACTTGCTGATAACGTCTATTAATTTAAGAGTCACTATTCTTCCAAAGGTTGTCTGGATGGCTGAAAACCATTCTTTGCGTATTAACCATTCTTGCTTTTCCGTTTCTAAAGAAGAGAGATCCAATTCCTGATGGACTGTCTCCAAAAAGTTGTAGAATGGATCAGCTTGTAAAAGGTGAGGTGTTACAAATTGTAATGACATTCAGTTGAATAGCTCAACATTTTCAAAATAAATGAATTCAGCACATATGTGGTTTTTACATATATATTTATACTCTGAACAAAATACTTAAATAAATGATAGAAATATATATTTATGTGCTTAGATGCAGAGAGAGAGAGAGAGTGTGTGTGTGTGTGTGTGTGTGTGTGTGTGTGTGTGTGTGTGAGAGAGGGAGAATGCCATGTGATTCAATTGAAACTATTTAGTGGGCCTGAGGAAACACAGTGATAGCAAACAAAGCAAAATAAAGAATGAGTTCAATAATCCAAGCAACTCTTGAAATACTCATTGATTTTGAAAATTAAATTCACTTTTACCTTCAGCTTGTGATCATGGTCCTGGTTTGCTCTGTAATAAACATACAGCCATTCGGGAATTTCTAAAAAAGATAGGGTAAAATTAAATTTTAAAAATCTTCAAAATGAAAGTACAAAACACAATAACAGAAGGATTGAACAAAAGACAATTGTTCAGAGAAAAATGAAATATTAAAAATAATTCGACTGTTTCGGATTTTTTTCTTTTTCATTATTCTATAAATTATTCTGACAAATATCTTCATTTTTTTGTTTTTATGATGCACTGATTGACTTGGATTAGTGTCCTCATCTTGGTTGTTATCACAACTGAAGAAGGCCTGAGCATACAATGGATGAAATGTTGGGACAATAACAAGGACACTAGTCAAAGAAAAATAGTGGCGAATAAGCTATCTTTATCTTTGCTGGTTTAACCATAATATTTCAGATGCTGTGTTCTTTGACTCTCCTCAGTGAGTTGGTTGGTTGTTTGGGGTTTTATGGCATATCAACCACTATTGTTTATTTAATGCCAGATCCAGTATTTACTAAATATATCAAAAACGTGTAGCTGGCAACATCATTGTTTCAAAAACGTATAGCTGGCAACATCATTATTTCAAAAACGTATAGCTGGCAACATCATTGTTTCAAAAACGTATAGCTGGCAACATCATTGTTTCAAAAACATGTAGTTGGCAACATCATTGTTTCAAAATAGTGTAGTTGGCAACATCATTGTTTCAAAATAGTGTAGTTGGCAACATCATTGTTTCAAAATAGTGTAGTTGGCAACATCATTGTTTCAAAATAGTGTAGTTGGCAACATCATTGTTTCAAAATAGTGTAGTTGGCAACATCATTGTTTCAAAATAGTGTAGTTGGCAACATCATTGTTTCAAAATAGTGTAGTTGGCAACATCATTGTTTCAAAATAGTGTAGTTGGCAACATCATTGTTTCAATGTGCTGGAAAAGACCTAGAAGTTCACTATTTTCCCATAGATGGGACCCCAACAGGTGCTACCACCCCGGGTCAGGGTGGACATGGGAACACCAGCAATTAAGAGGTGGTTCCACGCTTCCTCAAAACCTCCTGATCAGAGGCCTTGCTGTTGGATGCAGTTTAACGTCGTACCCAGGACGTCTCCTCAGTGAGGTTAGACTGATTAATTTAATGATTTATTAACCATTGTTAAAATTATTTAATGTTAAAGTAATATAGGACACAAATAATAATAAACTAACAGAAAGGAAGACATAGGTTCAGTTTGTACTAAAGTTTAAAAAGGAAGATGTATGTCAGTTTATATAAAAGCTTAACTCTCCACGCAGATTCATGGCCTCTTGAAACTGACAAATGCCACAAACACACATTATGTCCATCATTAATGCTTGCATGAATTCCTGACCACTGACAATCCCTTTCTGTCCAATTTTCAGTGCACACACACATACTATATATATATATATATATTAATCATTTAACCCCAAGCAAGGCAATAAAGCCACCAAGGTATAAGGAGTTACTGAATGTGAGAAAAATACAAAAACATTGGGCACAAATATCATTAGGAAACCCATCTCTTCTCTTTCCCACACTGGGCCCTATAGCCTTCTATTGTTCTTTATACATGTCACCTATTCTATAGCCTTTTACTGTTCTCTCTCCTTAAGGAGAGAGAACAGTAAAAGAACAGGAATTAACAGGCCAGAAGAGAGATCCACAAGCGAGAAGTGTGAGAGATGAAACTTACCATAGAACTTAGTTACATCTAACCATTTGAAAACCATCTTAAGGTTTGAACCAAACCTTGCAAGTGTAAGTGGGTAAAAAATAATTGTTTCGGAGCTATCAATGGTTGTGCTAGCATAAAATCACAAGTCATTATGACTGAAGACTCATGTTTACTGGCCTTGTTCAATTACTGAATATGCAAGATTATGTACTGCCTCCCAGAAACTGTAACTAACGTCTGCTCAGCATCATTGGCTGTATGGCTGTTGAACAAACATAAATGTGCTTGAGCAGGTGTCTGCAATAGGGATTAGCTAGTCATCGTAGTTGATTCCATAGTCCCTTGAGATTAGTGAATGCCTAGAAATATTTTGAAATTTTATTAAATAATGGCTGAGTGGTTAGAATGTTAGTGGTCTGATCATGAGACCATGGTTTGAATCCCACCATTGTTGGTTTGTGAAGAAATTGCCTTCTTGATAATATTGGCCTGGAGAGACAATCCAAGCATGCAGCACTGTTAGGAAAACATTGTTAGGGTTGACCCAAAACTTGTGAGTTTAAGTGGGTTGACAAAACTGTTCAGAAAACCATCAATGGTTGTGTAATGTTACTCAGACTAAGTACAATTTTTTTTTAATAAAATTTAGTATATATAAAATTTATTAAATTTTTATTTTTTTTAAAATCATTTCACCCCAGGCAAGGCAATAATGCCACTAGAATGCAGGATATTACAGGAAGTGAAAGAGAAGAGGAGGATTGAGGAAAGGACAAAAAAAAAAAAATAGAAAAAAGGTGGCAATCAACATTGCATTTAAATTTTTGAAGATTGTAATTGGAAGGGAAGCAAGAAATTAGAATGGAGTTCCACAGATGGGAAGTTCAAGAAAAAGAAACAGGTTATAAGTGGCAGTTGTCTCTAGCTAGTTCAACAGTAAAATGGTGAGACCTACTTGCCAATCTAGTAGCACGCTTAAGTTCATGTAGTCAGGGCAACAGGGAAAAAATCTCATCAGAGCTGTTGCCATGAAAACATTTGTAGAAAGTACATAGAGAAGCTACATCACATTGGTGAGAAAGTGACTGAAGTCGAGATACCTCATCAGGCTCAATTTCAACAGACAAATTTAATTACTACCTGAATTTCTGGGATGAGGAGTGATCATTATTTACACTATTTACATGTCGACTATTGTCCTCCTCTTTGTGTTGTTATCACGTTTCAGCTATTGTGCCCTCTGGCCTTCATCAGGTGTATGTCGATTCAGGTAACCTACATGTAATTCTGAATGGAACTTTTTATTTAATCTACAGTGGTAGACTGTTCTCATTTCACTACTCATGTTTTTGGTATATCTCTTCTAGTTCTTATTTTTAGTACTTACTGCTCAGTTATTGCTCAGCCTGTTTCCACTGAGTCCAAGTACACACCAAGTAGACAAATTTAAGCATTAGAATCTAATCTAAGAACAAATGAAGAAATCTGCCTGTGCATACATGCACTGAGAATACTCAACAACAAGCCATTGTATGAAGACCAACATGGTTTTTATCTGTAGGATTTTTCAGAATAAAATGATCACCTGAGGGATTAGGGGCAAACTTGACAACTTTTCTGACCCAGTTTTTAACCAACTGATATACAAAATTGAGAAAGCGCCAGGTTAAAAAAAAAACTGCTAATATAAGAGGAGGGATACATATTAAGAACCAGTTGTTGAGTCTTTACCAACTGGGATGGTAAGAAACACTCACTAAATCATTTTGGAGTACGGTAAGGAGAAGGATGTATGAGGGACATAATGGTTATTGGTATGAAAAACTGAATTCAAATTCTGAATGAAGCTGTTGCATTCACTTCACACCAATAGGCATGATACTAAGTTTTCTCCCTTTAGCTACAAGTAAAAATCATAGTGTAGCCTGAGCACTCTAACCTTGAGAGGGGCAATTAGTCTAATAGGATAACTCTGAATTTGAAATTAAAGAGAAAGCAACAAGAAACCAATTCACTACATTTCCCCAAGAACAGCAGTCGTGACAGTTCATAATTTATAGATATTAAAATTAAAAAAAAGGAAGCCGTGGAGAGCTTGAAGGAACATAGTTTAAATACAAAGAAAACGGTAAGGAGAATAGGAACTACAAAGAAATTGCTGACAACAAAGTGACAGCTAAAATTCATGGGAACAACATAAGGGAAGAAATTTTGGAGAACTTAATACTCACAGGAAAACAAAGCAAAATTAAGGGAAACAGATGAAAAGAAGAAATAAACTACTTAATAAGTTTGGGCAAACAGATCGTTGAACAAGTGCCACAAAAACAGAGATTGATTGATTGATTGATTATTTAACCAGCATATCGACCTTCGTTGGGCCATTCAATGCTGAAAAAGTTTTTCTCCAAAAAGTATAGCTGGTAATATTATTTTTCAAAAACGTATATCTGGTAATAATATTTTTCCAAAAACGTATAGCTGGTAATAATATTTTTCCAAAAACGTAGAGCTGGTAATAATGTTTTTTCAAAAAACGTAGAGCTGGTAATAATGTTTTTTCAAAAACGTAGAGCTGGTAATAATATTTTTCCAAAAACGTAGAGCTGGTAATAATATTTTTCAAAAAACGTAGAGCTGGTAATGTTTTTTCAAAAAACGTAGAGCTGGTAATAATGTTTTTTTCAAAAACGTATAGCTGGTAATAATATTTTTTCATTTTCATTCTGGTCTTTTGTGATCTTTATAAAAAAGCAATTTTTGTTGATAAAATTTAATTGCTTAGCTACTCAAATAAAGTTCAAATATGCGGATGTAGTTTGTCGTCATACCCAGGACGCAGATGTGGTTTGTCGTCATACCCCGGACGCGGATGTAGTTTGTCGTCATACCCAGGACATGGTAAAAACATGGAAGTTCACTAAGTGCCCATAGCTGGGACCCTAACAGGTGCTACCACCCCGGGTCTGGGTGGACCTGGGAACACCAGCAATTAAGAGGTGGTTCCACGCTTCCTCAAAACCTCTTGATCAGAGGCCTTGCTGTTGGATGCAGTTTAACGTCGTACCCAGGACGACAAAAACAGAGAAGGATCATAAGTATCAAGTATTGCAGAGAGCAACAAAAGACAAGAAGCTGTGGAGAACCATGGACGTCCACGTATGAAGGAACATGACACATAGAGGGAACTTACTTGACAAGTTTGAGTAAACATAGGATGGAGAGACGTGTACGACAAAGAGAGGTCTATAAATGACAAAGTATTGTAGAGAGTCCACAAAAGCTGTGGAGAATCATAACAATCCGTATCCTGAAAGGAGATGAGACAGAGAGAAGCCTTACCTTCATGCAGATAAGGATTTGCTGGTACCAGCAGGTTGGACTGTCTGTATTCAATCTGTTTAGGCATCATCAGTTCTTGCGGCGCAAACACGATGTTCTGCTGTTGTGGTATGACAGGAGCGCATGGGTGATTATACTGAGACAGTTTCAGAATGTAGCTGAAATTCAAATGGAATAATTATTTTAAGAATGAATACAGATATAGCATGGAGTAAAGAGGAAAAAATTATTTGCTCTTGTGAAAATCTATCAGTCTGGTTTCAATTGCTTTTCTTTATTTCTTTAATAGCACTAACAAAAAAGGGTTTCTCTGCATTTTTCCAGGTTTCTCTTGGTTGGTTGATTTTGTTTACTGGCATATCAACACCTCTATGGGTGAGTTGATACCAAAATATAAATATTTTGAACACGTATGGCTTCAGCTAAACATACTTTGAATGCAATCAGATGTCTTCAACTACAGATAATGTATTGTTGGTAATTCTACTATAAAATGTATTACTGGCAATTTTACTACAAAAAGGTATTGTTGCTTATTTTTATTATATATATATATTAGAGAAGTTACAAACGTTTTTGGTTATAATGTGGATATTTTTATATATTATACTTTATTTCTATATTTTTTGCGACATGCGTTTCGGGTTTTATGACCTTCATCAGGCAGAGATGTTTGTAAACATTTATGACAATGGTATGACTATATATGGGCACACCTCTGAAATTCTCAATGGTCAAAGATTGGTGACTGATCTGATCTTGCACAAACTACTCAATGGGGTAAAAACTAGCTAGTTACATTCAATGTCTTGAAGACAAAGCTAGTTACATTCCATCATTGCTGATCTGACCCCAAAATACCACCAACCAAGATGTACAGAGGTCCTCTCTGAAAAGCAGTGTCTTGAAATACTGTTGGTCCTCAAACTCACACCAGACTTCAAGTGGTACATTGTTAACGACAACAGGTAAAATGGTCAGGTCTCTGCACCTTGCCTTGAATGACTTATGGTACCAGACCTCAAGCCAAACTGATATATACAATCCATCAGTAAAGATACCAAAAAAAATGGTTGGTTCCTTGTACCACTCCAGTAAGTAACTGCTATCTCCTCTTGTGCTCTGTCTATACAAAAACCAGATAAGATCAAACCTGGACAACTGGCACCATATCTGGGCTGGAACTGCCCAGTCTTCAATTTTCCAGTCTTGAGAGAGTTAGAAGTGTCCTCATGGCCTTGTGGGTGATGAATCATTTTCCCCTCTACAATTCCCCTCTCCCGCAGATGAAATTTCACAAGTTTCTTTATAACTATTTCCATGGAAAATGTACATTCTTTAGTTCCACTAGTCCTGACATTCACAGCTAAGATCCGTCGTGCCACAGACAAGGGAATGAATTATCTCAATTCCCTTCATATTTTATTAATAAGAAGGAAGCTCTTTTTGAACAGCTTCTCCGTGGAACAGACTCCCAAGAGGATGCTTCCTCAATCACTATGATTTTAACCTTTTCAAGTCTAGTGTTAACCGTTATCTATTCTACACATCTTCATAAACTGCACTTCTTACCTCATCTTCTTACATGCATCAATCATCAGTAAGAGTCTACCTTGAGTGGCTTTTGGGTCTTGGATTGAGTGAAAGAAATAATAGAAAGTTTTGTTTGTCCAATTTATTGGTCATCCTGAACCAAAAGCAACAATGACGTGACAGTAGTTGACTTTTTTTTCTTTTTTTAATCATTTCACCCTAAGCAAGGCAATAAAGCCACTAGGATGCAAGGGGGTTACTGAGTGTCAGATAATAGTAGAGTTGCCTTGAAAAAAAAAAAAAATCCCCAAAGAGCAAGTAATATTTGAGAATAACTGCAGAGCGTGAATGATTAAAGCACAAAATGATTTCCTCAAAGAAAGAGAATTTATTTTAAAAAAAAATTTCCTGCCGGAGTGAATTTCAGATCTATCAAATATCTGGTGAGACACGAGAAACATTGAATAATTTAAGGAACCTATTCAAATTCCTTGATTATTTTTTTCTATAGCTCTTTCTACATTTCAATGAGCGATTAGAATAAAGCGTAAATTGGGTTCTTACTTGACATAGACAACACCATATTCCTTCGATTCAATTCTTTCCCAGCCCATAGGGAGACTTTCCTTCTCGAAAGGATGACTCCAGTGAGTGGTCTGAGTATTGTGATCAATGTAATACTTGCGGCCTCGCACTGTCCAGTCTAGTGACCAGCCTGGTGGTAAAGGAAGTTCCTCCTGCTGATTCACATAAGCATTTGAATAAGCTGAAGAATACAAAAGGAAAATAATATCTTAATAAAGAGACTAATAATTTTAACAGAAAATTACCCGATCTTGTTTATTTTAAAACACTGCCATTATAATAAAAACAAGTTTAATGAAGTTTATTTATCGCAATACTTTCTGAAACAATAAATAATTCAGTTCTGTTTGAAAAGTGATTGATTTTATGAGATGTCAAAACCATGTTGGGTTATTTAGTGTCAAATTTTTGTTTGGGACATCTAGACTAGCCTTGCTAGCCATTAGTTCATGCTGAAGCAACCTCATTATATATATAATATATATATATATATATATATATATATATATATATATATATATATAAAGTAAATGCTATGTTTATAATAAACAGTATTAACAACATTCACCAGCCTGAATGTCCAAGAAATTTCATAGAAAATTTTTCACCCACACAAGACAGACCCGCTTGCAGAGGTGTTGAGGCATCACACTTATATATATATATATATATATATATATACACACACACACACACACACACTAATATATACACTTACACACATCATACTCACTCACTCCCTAAGAACTAAATAAATAACACATACTTAAAACAGAAAGATCCTCTTTCCAGGAACCAATAAACTGTCAAAATGACCAAAGGAATTCACAGCAGCATGAATCCATACAGCCTTTATCTTAAATAACGACTTAAAAGAGACTGTTTGACCAACACAAGGTCTGACCAAAATTTATGATAAAGAAACAAATGAAAACTACAGATAAAATTCATTTTCTCCAAGTCATTCATTCCTGTAGTTCACTGCTACTAACAAACAGAAATTTTTTTTTTTCTCTTGATGATGGCCATACTGGCTGAAACTAGTCGAGGAATCTAAAATATTAATATACAACCCAATGTGTCTGAAAATTTTAATTATATATATATATATATATATATATATATATATAATAAAGTGGAAATTGAAAGGACATATCTTGTGATCAACTTTGAAGTTTCATGGAGTCAGATAAATCTTTTGAATTATTGAGAGATGTCATATGTCATATATACTCTACATAAAAACCACTAATCATGGACTCAAAACAAATTTGAAATTTGTAATTTTTTTTATACCAACAACCATTAACATGAAAACATTGAAATAATTAAAAGCATTATAAAGACAATATAAATTTAAAATGTTCAATTATATATATATGTGTGTGCGTGTGTGTGTGTATGTGTTTTGGCATAACACAAATTACAAATTTGTTTGGAGTCTATGATTAGTGTTTTTTACATAGAGGATACAAATATGACATCTGTCAATGATTCAATAGATTTGTCTGACCTTGATGAGCGGTGAGTCCATGAAACTTCCAAGTTGCTTACAAGTTAAGTCTTTTGAACTTTTCTTAATATATTGACTATTACTCTTCTTGTTCTTTATTGAGCACTTTCTTCACTGCTTGCATTTAAATTCTATTCATTTTACATATTTTGACAGGTTTTGTTGATTTGTTTTGTTGTTTATATATATATATATATATATAGATAGATAGATAGATAGAGATAAGGTGTATTTAGGCAGCAAGAATCAATACAACAAGGTCTGCATGTTCAGTTTTTTTATGTACAATATATACTTGTGTAATGTGCAATGTTTCTTTTAAATACAGCTGTGCTTTTGACTAGGATAAAGGGATATACAGATTGCTCAATGGCATAACCAGGGCCAACAGTACATGTGCTAATTTTATATCTTTAAATTAAAATTAGCTTTAAAATTAGGTCACAGGATACAAGAGTATATATGGTATTTACCTAATCAGGATTAAAATTATAGATAAATTCTGTAAAGTTCAAATTCTGTTAAGTTTATATATATATATATATATATATATATATATATATATATATATATATATATATATTATAGTAGCAACTCTAGGTCATCAGTGTTATTCGGGGTTGGCTCTACCAGAAAATCACGATCCTCCTTCTGAAAAGATTTTAGTGTGCAAATTCTTACTCACAGGGCCTCCACCCTAACTCAAAGGGCCACTCTCCTATGCAAAACCCCTTGGCAATGAGACTGTTCTGGCTCATGACATTTGTTTTAACCAAATTTACTATATATAATTTAGGGTCTAAGAAGAATTTTAGCATCTAACTAAAATCTGTCCTAAATATATGTATCACTTATTTTTGTGGGTACTTGACACCTGATTAAAAGAAAAAGGCTATGAAATATGTATAAAACCTAATTTCATGGTTAATTTTTTTCTGTTATTTGTCAGAACAGCGTTATCAGAAAACTTTCTTCAAAATCAGGCACAATTAATCCACATAAATGCATGGTAGTGTAATTCTAAATCAAAATTTCCAGCCATTTTTAATGTGTTTGTGTGTATGTCTATGTATTAGTCTATGAGTGTCTCTCTCTGTCAACTACCCCATTTATCATTTTATGTAAATAATGTTAAGTTTTTTGATTGTGCTGATAAATTTTCAACACCCCTTTGTATTAGATATGTATTATATCTACTTTATAAATCCCTTGTTAGTTCCTTTTGCTATATTAGACATTTTTAACCTTTTACAAGCTCAATAGGTATTGTCAAATAATTTGTGCTGAAATTTCTATTAACACATAAGGCTGTTTTATTTTTCGTGTTCAGCCCTGACAGATTGGGGTGCCTGCTTGTTCATAAGCAATATAAATATAATCGTGGACAAAGTTAGAAAAACTTTGTAATCATAAACAAGTAATGTTTAATCCTTTTTGCACTGAATTTATTTCTAAATTTTAACAGTTTTTAAGGTAATTCAAAAATGTAATTCAATTTGTGCATCATCAAACTCCTTAATTTAGTTAACTCCTCTCTACTGTGTTTTGGTAAGATTATCTACAGGCTGTACAGTATGGTTTGGTTTGTTTTACAGAATATCAACATCAATGGGTTATTTAATGCCGACAATTTTTATTGCTGGTATTTTTTTTTTTCAAAAATGTATTGCTGGTAATTTTTTTTTTTTTTTTTTTTTTTTTTTTACAAAGTATTTCTGGTAGTAAAACCTATTTTTACACTTACATAGTGTTTAAACGCCAGTTTGGGTGCTAACTATATTTACCCATAGTTGGGACCCTTACAGGTGCGACAACCCTGGGTCAGGGTGGACCTGGGAACACCAGCAATTAAATGGTGGTTCCACGTGTCTGAAAACCTCCTGATCAGAGGCCTTGCTGTTGGACGTAGTTTATCGTCTTTCCAAAGACATGGATGTGTACAGTAAGGACAGTTTTATTAATATCAGACGTTGGCAGTACAAAAAACTTTTTTGGTCCCATCTTTAGAATATAATGGTTAGATTTTTTTAAGTTATTAATACCTTGAATATGTTTTCAGGCATTTCTTCCCAATTTATGCATTTTTGAGGATCTGTCATGTGAAAATCCAATTAACAGCCAAGAAAGAGGTCAGTTTTGAAGAAAACTGCTTTTTTTTTAGTTATTATATAACTGTTGCAAAAATTATTAACACAACTCTGGGTAAAATATTACTTAAAACAAGAAAAGGCATAACATTTTTAATGTCAAAAAATTTTGAATACCGTTGTAGTTCAGTCAAATATCACAGTAGATTAGCTCAAAGACAAGGAAAAATAACATTTTTTAGTAGGTTTAACTAAAAAATGTTATTTTTAATCAAAAATATTAACTGAAAAAGAATATTGACATGTTTTTAAAGATTGCTGAAAAGATATGACTAATGTTCTGGTTAGTACTAATAAAAATCCTTTTAATCAGTCATTTTTTATGAGGACAGCCTAGAAAGTTCATAGGTTGACTATGAAGGAGTGATGCTAGAGCTGTGAAATCTTGCATGCATTAATTTCAACTCTTCTTATTAATAACTGCATTGTTTCTTGTATACAGTGGATTTTGTCACATGACCTAATACCACCAAGCTCCATTAATTTCAGGTTTTGCTTCAGCAAAGGATTAAATAGCAGGGTAAACCAAGCTCTCTAGCCTTGGTAGCAGCCAGTCTAATAGAAGGATAAAGCTGAATTCATAACCATGGAAAAGGCAACAAGGAAACCATTCTACTACCTTTGAAGGACATGGCATTCATAAAACAAAACAAAAAAATATTCTAAATATATTAAAATTTGATCATCTACTGGTGAAACAAAAAAAAAAAACAACAAAACAAACAAACAAAAAAAACCCAGGAAATCTGAAAACTAAATCTAATCACAAAACACCCAACATTATGTGGAAGCCATTCTGTTACAAGAACAGATTCAGTTGTAAGTACCCTTTTATGATCATTTGATGTTATTAGATTTTGTTTTTATTGTTTCACCTTAAGCAAGGTGATAATGCCACTAAGATGCAGGAGGTTAGTGAGAGTGAAAGAGGTTGAGAAAACTTTAGAGAAGGAACCAGAAACTGAATCCTAGACAGGAAAGAAAGGATAAACCTCTACTCCTTTTCAAAAGACAGTTAAGAGGTGTAAACTGGAGGATTTGAAAACAACTTAGGCTTGGCTGGAAAGAAGAAACAAATGTATTTAATTGATGTTCAGATGGGGTAATTACTAACCAGCAGGGGATGAAGATGTAGAGATGGTGGTGGTAGTGGTATTGCCATGTATGTGTTCTGGTACTGCATTAGTAAATGGTACTACTGCCTGCTGGTGTGTCACTGTATTTGCAGAGACGGCCACTGCTGCAGGGGAGGGATTCTGTTGAGCATAGTGATTGCGTATCTCTTGATGGTATTGCTGTATCTGATAGTTCTCGTCATACTGATTGTAGTAATCCGTATTGTAGCCACCAGCAACTGCTTGATGCTGAAGATGCTGTTGTTTGGCCTCTTCTGAAGAAGAAAAAATGGAGACGTTAAAATAAAAATAAACAGAAATTTTAAATTTAAGTCACATTCACTACATTTACACATTTTTAAGCATATACAAGTGTATGCATCTAGTGGTCCCCTTGCATCTTAGTGGCTTTATTGCCTTACTTTGGGTTAGATGAAAAAAGAAAAAGAAACAGAAAAAGAAAAACAAAAAGAAAAAACAAAACAGCCAGGGAAAAATTCAAAATTAAAATCAATCTGTAACAATATAACCAAATTAAAAAAAAAAAACTCAACAAAATCATCAGAAGCATCTACACGACCTTGTGGGTGACAAATTATTTTCCACCCTACAATCCCTTTCCCACAGACTAATGCCATGGAAAATGTTCTGTTGAGCTACATTCTTTGGTGCCATCAGCCCTGACCGTTGCAGCTGGGCCCCACTACAAAAGAATGAAATATTCTCATTCCCTTCGTATTCCATGAGTAAGAAGGAAGTTCCACTCAGTCAACTTCTTCCCAAGAACAGCTACTTTGTGGATCAGACTCCCGAGAGGGTGTTTTCCCAGTCACTACAACCATAACCTTTCCAATTCTTGGGTTACGTGTTATTTTTTCTACATAACCCAAGCTCAAATTTAAGATTTAACCAATCATGAACACGTAAGCCATTGTTAATCTTAAGCTATCTTAAACTATTGTCACTTATTTTTGTTCAATAAAAGTTTTAAAAAAAAGAAAAAAGAAGGAGGGGGAGTGTTAATTTTACTGCAGTGTGTGTGTGTGTGTGTGTGTGTGTTATTTTTAATTTATTTTGTTTTAAACGTTATTTTAGATGGATACTCATATTCAAGTAGAAGCTATTTTTTAATTAAACAGTATTTTTTTATCCAACTATATTGCTTGGCCTGAATATTTGAAAAATTTTGTCAGAAAATTATGCGTCCTCCACCAGGATTCGAATGTGCATCCCCTATGGAGGAACCGTCATTGGATCTGATGTGCCTAACCTCTCGGTCATGTAGGACTTACAGTCAAACAAAGCCTGTTTGATAGTACCTTTTGATATGACACACACACACTCTCTGTCAAGTCTCAAAGCATCCATATCTGCTCTGTATTGTATCCTAACATACTCACTCACACATTTTTTATATATATATATATAGATAGATAGATAGATAGATAGATATATATATATAGATAGATAGATAGATAGCTATATATATATAGATATATAGATAGATAGATAGCTATATATATATAGATATATAGATAGATAGATAGCTATATATATATAGATATATAGATAGATAGCTATATATATATAGATATATAGATAGATAGCTATATATATATAGATATATAGATAGATAGCTATATATATATAGATATATAGATAGATAGCTATATATATATAGATATATAGATAGATAGCTATATATATATAGATATATAGATAGATAGCTATATATATATAGATATATAGATAGATAGCTATATATATATAGATATATAGATAGATAGCTATATATATATAGATATATAGATAGATAGCTATATATATATAGATATATAGATAGATAGCTATATATATATAGATATATAGATAGATAGCTATATATATATAGATATATAGATAGATAGCTATATATATATAGATAGATAGCTATATATATATAGATATATAGATAGATAGCTATAGATATATAGATAGATAGCTATATATATATAGATATATAGATAGATAGCTATATATATATAGATATATAGATAGATAGCTATATATATATAGATATATAGATAGATAGCTATATATATATAGATATATAGATAGATAGCTATATATATATAGATAGATAGCTATATATATATAGATATATAGATAGATAGCTATATATATATAGATATATAGATAGATAGCTATATATATATAGATATATAGATAGATAGCTATATATATATAGATAGATAGCTATATATATATATATATATATATATATATATATATATATAGATAGATAGATAGATATAAGCATAAAAATTTGTCACAGATGATTAAGCTTATATTCAGCACCTCTATTCTGAAGTTTCATTGATGAACCTTTGTATAATTATTCAGTCCACTCATCTGTAAACATGTGTGCACGCACTCATGCGTGGACATGTGTGCACACATCCATAGACATGTGCACGCACGCACATGTCTGTAGACACGTGTGCACTCGTCTGTAGACATGAATGTACACACGCACTCATCTGTTTGACATGTATGCATGCACACACTCATCCATAGACATTCTGAATGAGATTGCTGTGGGAGGAAGTAAGAAGTGCTGATTAAGAGGATACACAGTAACAAGAGTCGTTGATCCTAGACTTGAAGAGGTTAAGTTTGTAGCAGTCAGGGAAGCATCCTATTGGGAGTTTGTTTCACAAAGTAGCAGTTCTCAGAAAGAAACTTCCTTCTTACCAATGGAACCTGAAAGGAATGAGGAGGATTTGACTCGGTACTTAATAGTCTAAGGCAGGGGTCAGCAACCTTTTGCTAACTATGTGTTGACTTAGGGTTTTAAAATCATTCAGTGTGCCAACAGTATATGTATTTTTATTCAAGTCAAGGTCAATATACCTGTTCTGCCATATATTTTATATAGTTGTTGTAACCTAGAAAAGGCTACTGAATAAGGAATAAACAAAACAGAAGTTGGAAATGAAATGGTAATCTTTATAACATCAATAAAATACAATACTTGCCAGCGGCGTGAAGTAGGTATACCACTGCTAGTGGTGGACTACTTAGACATCATATTACCCCCACTTACAATAGTGTCCAACATATTTATGAGAATTGGGACATTAGTGTTCATAGGTACGGTATATAATAATAGTATATATAATTTAGTATATATTAAAATTGAAACAGCTAAATATCTTCTTGTATCTTCGCAATGTAATAGTTATTGGTTCAGAGTCCGTGATGTCATTTGTGGCTGTGTGCCATTGGAAATATTGCTTGGCATGACATGTGTGGCATGCATACTGTAGGTTGCCTACCCCAGGTCTAAGGAAAGGAAACCCCCAACAGAAAAACAATTCTTCCTCAGAGTAGAGACTTTGGGTATGAGGCCAATCACCTGACTCTGTGGAAAAATTTGATTACAGAAACCTTACTAAGACACCTTAGGTGCCACAAGGCCCCAAGCAGATGGCACAAGCACAAATAAAGAACTGAATAAATTTTGTAAAATAAGGCTTTGAATTTTTGCATCAAACTATTGTGCTGAAGAAAACCACTCAACCTTTAAAAAAGGCTGAGGGTGTGCACCTGCTGATGCGATAGGTTCCATGACACAAATAAAAACTGTGGCAGACATATGTTGTTTATAACAGAAAATGGTTGATAGAATAACCCAGATATACTGGCTATGGGATTAATGGAATAATCCAGATGTGCTGCTTCTGGATTAGATTACCTGCCTTCAAATGCATATGAAATGGGAGTTGGATTTGCAACAATTTGAACATGCAGCTCTGTGAATTTGTGACAGTTTGTTGTTTTGTTTTTTTCTACACCTATATAAATTTTATCAAAAGTCTTCATTTGGTGACTAGTATCTTTTTACAATAAACACCTAACTACTTATTTTCAAGCTATCCAAAAAGAGTAACCTTATTGTAAAGAACATTTGGCTTCAGACAAAATTTGGTTCTAGTAAATTCATATCTATTTTCTGTTAATATATTTTCACAATCAACAAACCTGATGCAAAATGATTTTTTTTTAAAACTGAAAGAAAAACAGTTTCCTCAAATGAATGTCATGATACAAAGATAACTTTTTATCAACTGCTAGCTCAATTAAAAGTTATTTGGGACAGGAAGATCTGCATGAAATTCAAGGCATATTTAAATTCTGTACAGATTGACATGTATCCTAAAAGTGAATCACAATCGCATAACTCATAACCCTTAGGTTCATAGGGGCACCACATATACTGCAGCCACAGTAGTAGTGATGTTTCTTGGGCAAGACAGTCTGACAGAAGCCAACACTCTCTAGGCTGGTTTTGAATCCAGAGTTTTCCTCCTTCTAGACTAGTCACCAACCAAAGCTATAGGACCCAGTCTGTCCTACTATTTACCCATAGCTGGTGGGGAGAAGAGATATTTCTTATGTTTCCCAAGAGTATTAGCACATAAGTGAATGTAATGTACTTGACTGGAATTCAAACTTGGCTTTCTGATTCCTCAGTATGAACAGCTATCCATTACTTCACTGTGCCTAGGAGTGAACAGATGAAGAAAAATATGCTATGAAGAAAAATATGCTATGAAGAAAAAATAATTTATGACTGGAATTTTTAAATGACTTATTATTGTACACTGATTTATTTGAATGAGTATCTTCATCTTGTGTGTTGCCACAATTGACTTTGGGATTGATAGTAGAGTGGCTTCCTTTTGCCTTCTCCACAGTGATTTTACTGAGACACCAACTGTAGTTAGCTAACTATTGACTCATCAAGAGTTCTTCCACCTTTTGACAGGTCTTATTTTTCATCCTACATTTTTTGTTGTATTTTTTTTTTTTTTTTTTTTTTAAGAAAAATGGAAACAAAGAGGATGCTTATATGTAGAATCAGAAAGACAGTTGAAATTTCTAGGACACATAATGAAGAAAGAGGGCTTGGAGAATTTGACACTTGCAAGATATACTGAAGGCAAGAGGAACAGAAGAAAGCATAAAGTCACAAGCTTGTGTAAATGGATTACAAAAGAGAAATTGGGAGAGATAGTAAGGAGACTAACATTACTTAGAGCTACAAAGGATAGGAAGTTGTGAAGTGCCATGATCGCCCATACCCTGGAGGGATATTACACATGGAATATCATTTTATTTATAGCACTTTCAACCATTGTAAGTTCAAGTCACCTGCAGGCATCTATTGCAGGAAATTTAATACTGAACTCTTTATTCAATACATGGAGAGAGGCGGGAGATTGTTCTCATTCTGCTGACCCCTGCTATAAGATACCAATTCTGCAGAATTAATTCATCTTTGTGTTATTATTTTCTGCCTCTTCCACTGAGCCAGTGTATATAATATTTTTTTGCATTACCTGATTGTTCTTGTGAGTAGATCACTTCTGCATTGCAGACAAAAGCCGAGGTTTCAATATGCAAAGAATAAGTGAATGGCTTCAAGACTGAGTCATCACAGAGGAAAGGAATGGAAGTACTTCAAACTGGAAAAAATACTATCAATTGTGGAACACAAAGTCCACCATAGATCACAATCAATGATGAATGGATTCCCCATCTTTTCCTAACAGATGCAGGTAGCCTACACACTGCCACATTAAACAAATCTTTAAATACCAATTGAACTTGTGTAAATTCTTTTCTTTTTTCAATCATTTCACCCCCAAGAAAGGCAATAAAGCCACTAAGGTGCAAGGGGTTACTGAGTGTAAGATAACAAGAGAAAAAATCATTATTAAGGAGAGAAAACAATAAAAGAACAGGAATTAAGAAGACAGAAGATGCCAAGATATTCATCAGGTGAATGTATTATAGAAGTTTCCACTGAAGTATGCACTCTTTCCACCTTGAAAGTGGTTGCTGGCATTTCATTTTTGCTTCAACTGAGTGAGTTGGAAATTCATGACACTGACCCAAATATTGAAATCACAATTGCCAGGTAACTAGATAGGCATCAACCAACATTTTTATCCACTATGCCATTGTCCCATACATAGAGGTTCAGTTAAAAATTCTCAGGTTACTACAACAGACACCAAAAGCTGAAGAGTAGAATGGTTAAAATGTTGCAACCATTCCAACAAAAATGAAGACATTAGTCTGTTTAAACAAGAGTATAATAAAAAAAACAAAAAACTGTTCGTTATATTCCAGAGTCAAACAAAATGAACACCAAAAACCTATGATAAGCAATCTGGTCTAACAAATCAATTCAATCAATTCAGTAAGTTCAAACTTTAATGGGTACTACTTATAGCATTGTACCTTACCATGCTCAGCTTAGTAAATATTTTAAGGTCCCCTTGTAACAAAGTAGTGATTAACCAAACTTGTCTTCATTGGCAATTCCATAGAGCAAGGGTTGGTTGATAAATTTGTTTGTTTAATGGCATATCAACTCCTTGGGAGCTTTGAAGTAATAAAAAAATGGTATATGTTATTCTGCTTTCACAACTGAATACATGGTAGATGATTACTTGCATTATTTACATTATTCAGACTGTTATCTCGATCTTTATTGCCATATTCACAACATTTCGGCCGTTGTATGCTCTGGCCTTCTTCAGGTGATTGGAATTTCAAACCGAATCCTTTATTTCATCCACCAGGGTAGATTGTTCTAGTTCCACATGCTATGGCTCTTCTGGATGTCTCAGGCATGGCATGTGAAACTAGAACAATCTACCCCAGTGGATGAAATTACAGGGCTCAGTTAAAATTCCAATCACATAAAGAAGGCTGGAACATACAACAGCCGAAACGTTGTGAATATGGCAATGAAGATAAGGATAATAGCCCGAATAATATAAATAATGCTAGTAATCATAATACCTCATCTCAGAGATATAGACAAATATGGTAGATGGTACATAGCTTTTGGGCATATCCATATTTGTGTGGACATGATTACTAGAGGTGGTGATATGTGCGTTTTATGTTGAAGTTATATTTTGGAATACAGTTTAAGTTCTTTAAGAAACTGTGGGATATTATATGAATTAATGTCATAAAAGACTTCTTTCATATTTGGTTGATTTTGTTTAGCAGCATATAAACCTTTATGGGTCATTTAATGCCAAAATCTAAATATTTTGATTAGTTTCATTTGGTTGATTTTGTTTAGCGGCATATCAACCTCTATGGGTTATTTAATGCCAAAATTTAAATATTTTGATTGGTTTGGTTTGGTTGATTTTGTTTAGCGGCATATCAACCTCTATGGGTTATTTAATGCCGAAATCTAAATATTTTGATTGGTTTGGTTTGGTTGATTTTGTTTAGCGGCATATCAACCTCTATTGGTCATTTAATGCCAAAATCTAAATAATTTAAATGCAATTTTATGGCTTCAACTACCGATAAAATGTATTATTGTTTATTTTTTTTGTTTTGATAGAAAAATGTATTGCTGGTATTTTTATACTGTCATAGTGTTTTGTTTGGGATGGGGGGCACTATTTGCTCCTAGTTGGGACAGGTGCTACCATCCTGAGTCAGTGTAGGGCAAGGGAGACTATGCCCCTTCACAGAATGTAATGAGTTTCATTCTTATACTCCTATTGCCTTGTGCCAGACCGAACTTCATAAATACATGCTCTTCCAATAAAATAATATTCTATATTCATCAGCTGGTTTCTTGAACATCCTTAATTTCCCAGAAAGGCTAATTTTTTTTTTCATGTACAGAAATAACAGAATTGAAACCTGCTTTGTACAAAAATTATATTGGGCTATAAATGTTCCATTGAAAAAGCATTGAGACAATAAGTTTTATGAGAAATAATTGAATGAATCTATAAACAAATGGGAAGATTTTCTTTTTTTGTGTGTAGACAGAGACATTTACTAAGTTTGACCTAGCCTGATAAAAGTAAGGATCAATTTTATCTTAAATAGTTTGTGAGATCAGTGGGTTAACCATAATTTTAATAGCATGTGCCTTTATATTTTCCATATAGACAAAAACAAATTCAAAACAATAGAAAAAAGTTAAAAATAAATCTATACAAATAAAATTAAATGTCTGTCTGTCTACTAAAGACTGAGAAACTACTGGATGGATTCCTGCTAAACTACGCATTCAGATATGCCACATGAAATTAACCTAGATCAACACTGAAGGTCATGAAAGGTCAAAGAAGCCACTTCTTATGGAAGTTAAATATTTATTCCCACGTAGAAATATAGTGGTAAGGGAGATAAATCAACATTTGGTAGCAAATTAACGTCTTGTTACTGACCTTAGTTATTTTAATATTCTATACAAATTTTATTTGGACAAAATTAGCTACTGAGCAATGTCAGTGCCTCTTCTAGTAAGAAAAAAAACAGTTTCTAGAGGTTTTCAATATTCTAAAAGATGTTCTGGCCAATATCCTCATTTGATTTTATCAGTACCTTTCAGCTGACGCATTCTTCAGACATCCTAAAGTGTACATTTCATCTCGTATGAGAGTTTTCAAAATGCACACAGATTTAAAAAAAAAAAAAAAACACCTCAGAGAAAGAATGATGTTGTTGGCAAGAATCTCTGACAACCAGATCAAAAACTATTGATATTAAAGATTATTTGAGATTATTTTAGATAAATTACAAAAGTTGTTTGGTAAGGTCTCTAATTCTCTGAACAAAGCTTGAAGACATTCTATAATTATGGAGAAGACCTTGAATCTTCTACCGTCAGGATGAATGGTTGAAGTGCTTTGCCTTGAATGTCTATTGGGTCTAAAGTTTACCTCAGATCTCAAACAGAACTTGCATATACAATTCATTGCTAAACAGGCTGGAAAATGCCAGTTCCTTATGTAACAATACGATTTCTCACACATCTTAATAAGTATAAATTTTTTTCTTTTCTTTTTTTAAAGTTCACTTAGTTGTCTCACTTTCATAGGAATTTTGTCTCCAGCCCATTTTGAGTAAACTTAAGTGTCAGTGTTTTGGGGATTTATGTCTACAGCTGTCTTTGAATTGAGAAACAAAATGTCGTTAATGATTTTAGATAATCATAAAAGTAAAATCTTTTGAAGATTTGACCACCCATCTGGCTTTTAAGTGGTCTCCAACTTCCAAAACACAAGTGGATGGATAGGGGAATGGGACCCCAGCCATTATCCATATAAGCAGTGAGAAAGAAGTCCTGCAGTCAGTGAGTAAGTAAGTAGGTAAGTAACCAGCAGTCAGTGAGGAAGAGACAGGCAGTCAGAAAGGAGGAAGGGACCAGCAAGCAGTCAAGGAGATAGCAGTTCAGCCAAAGAAAACAG
>OZ038507.1:81365355-81367855 GCA_964036315.1 Acanthosepion esculentum
GTCTCATATAGACAACATAATTGATTTTATTACACAAGCCAATGTTTTCAGAATAAAATTCTTACGAAGCAAGCAATGTTGCTAAATTTTTCAGCTTATGCTTGTACATTAAGTTTTAGCCTATAATATAGCTAACTCGTTTTGGGGATGTTAATAGAAATTTTTTATTGTGGTAATAGTGGTGTGCAGGTAGGCAGATGAATAGATGTTTAGATAGATAAAAAAAAACAAACAAACAAAAAAAAACTACTTATTTACTGCTGCATGAAAAATGTTGCCAAATATATACACTAAAAATATAAGGACTGTTTATGCACTGATGTAGATCTGGTTATTTACACAAATTGTAATGACCAATACCAACAAGAGATCTAAAAAATTACTTTTGGAATAGTCTGTAATTTATTCTAAAAATAAACAGCATGTTGTTATTAATAGCCAACAATCTGACACAGAGAAGAGAGAAAGGAAAAGGAATGCCTGTCTATTCATATTCATTTTATTCAAGATAAAAATTACATAATATTCACAAATAAGATTTGCCCCTTAAACACTGGTATTTACAAGATTTATAGTGTAGTCGGACGGTATGTGTGAGTGTGTGAGTGTATGTATATGTGTGTATGCGTACAAATGTGTTTACTAATTCCACGTAGTAAGACAGTGTGTATGTATGGAGAGTGGATATACACATATATACACGCATGCTGATAAAAACACACGAAAATGGAAATAGATCGAAGAACACACAGGTGTCATTAAAAGATAAGAATGCCGATAACTATTTCACCATTTCTCAGACCAATCTTAATTGTTTTATAACCCTTCACGCAGAAACTTTCAGTGCCAGTTCAAGAAAGACATTTGGGTCACTAACACAAAAAAAGAGAATCTCTCATATCAAGAATATTTAACATCAAAAAACATAAAAGGACAAAATTAATTATTTTTAATAATATGTGGAAATCTCCACCCTTTGCCTGATGATGGTCACAAGACCGGAAACACATGTAGCAAAATTATGGAAAATAAAGCATAATATATTTTTTTTAAATCCACATTACAACCAAAAACATTTTCAGTTTTTCTCTTTTTAATATACACACTTCTCTCGTTGGAACTACTATAACCTCTTCCTTTTATATATATAATATTATAAATAATATCAATTGATAATTAGTAGAGATAATTCCAAGGAGGATATTAATCCAAAGAGAGCTCAATGTAAGAACAGAGCAATATAATAATGAATACAGAATCCTTAAAATCCATTTGGTTATAATTTATTTTGTGGACTTTGAGACCAGCGTTTTGTTAAATAAATTGAGTTCAATTTATCCAGATGTAAGAAAAAGGGAAAAGGAAATAAAGAAAAAAAAGAGAAAAAAAGGAAAAGTTTTAATATTAAAAAAGTGAGAGAGAAAGAAAAAGTGAGAGAGAAAGAAAAAGTGAGAGAGAAAGAAAAAAGTGAGAAAGAAAAAAGGGAGAAAGAAAAAAGGGAGAAAGAAAAAAGGGAGAAAGAAAAAAGGGAGAAAGAAAAAGAAAAATTTCAATATAAGGTTTTTTGGGGGGGGGAGAAAGGAGAGAGAGATGGGGAGAGGGAAAGGGAGAGTGAGAGAAGGGGGGAAATAAAGGAAAGGAGGAAGAATTAAGCAGGAGTCGACAGGATGACCAAGAAATGACTTTCTTGGGGGGGGAGCAGTGATCAGATTCAAATTAGGTACATTGGATCATCTGGTCATTTTCACCAGCAAAACCATAACCATCACATTATAACCATCACAATTACAAATTGATAATAATAATAATAATAATATTTGACACCAATATAATGAAATAAGTTAAGTAAAATAAATTAAAGTTAAAAAACTTTTTTTTTTAAATTTAAAATTTATTAAAAAAAATACACATAAAATATATTAATTATATAAGAGATAAATAAAGAACCATTTTAAGGAACTAAAAAACTATATGCAAAAGTGTGTGTGTGTGTGTATATATATATATATATATACATACATACATACATCCATCCATCCATCCATCCATATGTATTCATATACGCACACATACATAGATACAGACCAATAATGAAAATGAAATTAATAATTTAAGATTATAACCGATGTAGGCAAGAAAATCACACAAATGATAATATACAAAAACGTGAATGCGTGTATGTATACATGTTAGTACCCATAGAAAACATAGCCAACACTTCAAGTATAAATTATCCAAAATTAATGTTATTAAGGAATTTTAAACCTGTTCTTGTATTTACACTTGAAGATAAGTTCTTTCCGTTTGTTCAATAATTCATCAGCATTTTTATATTTAATAATTATGATTTTTTCCTTTATGCATAGATAGCATCTGCCCCGGAAGTTATTGGGAGTCTGAGATTGACAGATGATCCTCCATTTAATTTGTAGGGTGAAGCCTCCATCTTTAAGATTTCAATAATAATGTGTAGATAGAGCAGTTTGATATCTTAAAGAAG
>OZ038507.1:81390355-81455355 GCA_964036315.1 Acanthosepion esculentum
TGGTTACAATGGTCATTTTTATCAGGCTCTGTTGTTTTTATTGCTATCTGCTAAAACTCACACTGATTGATGTTCTAGTGACAGTCTTTTTGATGTTTATTTGAGTTTTTTTTATGATTTTTTAAAGTGGTGCTAAGATTATGATTGTGTTGTGTTTTTAAGCCTATAGTTTTAATTGAATTTGCTAAGGACAGATTTTTTGCACTAAGAATTATGTCGGTCCTCATTCATAATGGGGACCAATGGATTTAAAACTACAAAGGCCATTTTGATATCACAATAGGATCACAAGACCGTGAAGTCTTCCAACCTTGTCGGTCTATTTATATTATATAACCTAACTGCACACCATGAAATAGATATTAAAGATATTGGGTTATACAGAGATGATGGCCTCATGTTAGTGAGGAGGTCTACTAATTTTAAAATAGATAAAATTAGAAAGATAATACATAGAGAATTCAGAAACCTAAATTTAAAAACTACGGTTAACACAAAATTGAAAAGAGTAAACTTCCTCAACTAACATTAGACTTAATGAATAACATACCAACCTTACAGAAAACCTAATATTAATCCATTGTATGTATACTCCAGGTCAAACCAGCCTCCCTCTATAATTAAGCACATACCCTCATCAACTGAGAAAAGAATTAGTATGAATACTGTCAATGAAGAAATATTCTATAAAGATAGTAATTTTTACAATCAAGCTCTAAAATATAGTGGCTACAAACACCCTAACCTAATTTCTCTTGTATAAGGACATAACAATTCAATTCTTAGAATTAAACTTCCTGACTACCTATACATATATATTTATTTTTTTTTTCCCCCCAACATTTCATCCCAAGCAAGGCGGGAGTGCCACTAGCATGCAAGAGGCTATAGAGAGTGAAAGTAAGAGAAAAGAGGGGTGGATGAGGAAAGGAGAAAAAAGAAGAATAGGGTTCAAGATGAAGGGATCAAAAGATGTTGATTGACATTGCATTGAAAATTTTTTTAGTTATAAGGGAAGCAAGTAAGATAAAGGGTGTTCTACTGTCGGGAAATGCGAGAGAAGGTGGCGTTAGGGTAGAAGAGGCAGTAACATTTAACTGTTTCGACAGTAAAAAGGTGCGACTGAGTAGCACTCTTAAATTTATACAGTTGAGGTACCAGTGAAAATAGCTTGTCAGAGAAGTTGCCATGAAAATATTTGTAGAAAAGACAGAAGGAAGCCACATCATGTCTGAGAAAGTGACTGGATTCGAGATGCCAGGTTAGGACAAATCACATTGCATATCCATCTTTGGAACTATGAGATGAACAACAGTGGCACCAGACCATATATGGCAACAGTGTTCAATGCATGGACAAATGGTAGATTTGTAGATGTGAAGAATGGACTCAGACGAGTAAAACCTTCTGACAAGACACAGAGAACCAACTCACCTTGTGGTAGAAGAAGCTATTGATTCAATGTAGTCGTTCCACTTCAGGTCAGTGGAAAACATGAAACCAAGAAGGTGCAGTGAGGTACACTCATGAAGTTGAGCATCAATCATGCTGATGGCGGGCAGGGAGGTTTCTCTATGGTGGGTAATTGAAAGCAATTTTGTTTTGGATGCATTAAAATTTATAAGCCATTTTCTGCCCAGTCAACCACAGAGGTCCTTTTCAAAACCAATGGTCAGCTTAACTTTGTCAGCAATGCCGCATTTACTATTGAGACAGGAGTAAATGGTAGTGTCATCTTCGTAGATGCCTACTTGAGAACTGATGACATCAGGAAGATCATTGATGGAGATCAGAAACGATGTAGGACCCAGGATGGAGCCTTGGGGGACACCAGTGTTTGTATAGAAAGAACTGGAAGTGAACCCTTTCAGGACAACCATCATTTCACGGTTTGACAGGAATGTTTGGATTAAACCAAATACTCACCACCACTTGCTTTATGAGAGGCTAATTTAGAGATGATATCCAGTAGGGCCTCAGTTCTAGGGAGAAAATCAGTGGTAAAAAGGCTTGTGCAGAACCAGCCACACTTTTCAGAAGAATTGATTGCTGAACTGGTGCATAGTGTACAACAAAGTCTTTAAAAAAAGCCCTCCTCAAGTTTAAAGAATTTTGAGTTGTACTTCTCCTAGACTGGTTACTAACCAAGGCTAAAGAGCCTAGTCTACCCTGTTATTTAATCCATAGCTGGGGAAAGAAGAGATGGGTTCATATCTTTGACAAGAAGATTTGTGCAAAAGCAATGAACTTGATTGGAATTTCAACTTGAATGATTTCTTATTCTGAGCCACTAACCATCACACACACACACACACACACACACACACACACACAGAGAATGTGTCAAGTGACGTAAGTTATGCTGAAATAAATAATTTTTCTTGGAAAAAAATGTATTTTATTGATTTACTTAGTTCTGTTTTTTTTTTTTAAATTTCTATAAGTTAGTTTGTAAACAGAATCAGTAATTTAGAGACACTTTGTTCATTTTTATTTTGGAACAATCTATTTCTTGACTTCACTGACATTAAATATTCTTTGGGAACCTCTTCATTATCAAGAGAGATTGTTTCAAAATAAAAGTGAGCAAAATGTCTCTAAATTACTGATTCTTTTTACAAACTAGCATATTATGCCAAACCACACCTTGACTGCATTAACATCGAATATTCACTTTACAAAATAAATACACTGTTTAACTGGATCCTGATTTTGACATTCTTCATGCAAATATGTGTATGATTATCAAGTATGGTTGGCTTCTCATATCTGAGTATGCCTGTCTACCAAGCTGGTTAATGAATCTATGTTGCAAATACCTGCTCAAGTTTATTTATGTTTATTCAACACTCCCAGAGCCCACCTGTGATTTATACTGCAACTATGCTGAACATAATTTTCTAGGACCGGGCATATAATCTAGCATGGTTTGAAAAAGGCCCGAACACTCAACCCCTTAGTCACAACGACTTGTGATGTCATTTTGACACAACTATTGATAATTTCTGAACAGTTTTGTCTACACAATTTCACTCATAATCTTGGGTTAACCCGTCGGTGTGATTTTGAGGTATTTCCTAATGGTGTTGCACACCGGGACTGTCTCCTCCAGGTGATATTGTTAAGTCACCTCCCTGAAATACTGACCATAGTGAGATTCAAACCCAGATCTCATAGCTGAACTGATAAGGTTCTAACTACTTGACTATGTGGCCATTAATTTCAAAGTACAGAAGGATAAAAAGGAAAAATTTTATTTATTTCGAAGTTTGAGTTTACATAATGCAATGTAATAAAAATGTGATAAAGAAGAAAAAATGCAATTACCATTTTTTTGTTCTTTTTAGGCTTCTGTATTTTAAAATTATCATAATTAATCACGAGTCATGTATCTCATTTGTTGTAGGAGCAGTACATATACTGCAGCCAGTGTAGGGAAGTAGCCAGCTCTTTTTCTACTTCCTCGGTCGCCTCAAGAAAATGGATTGCATGGCTCCCTTTCTTGGCCGTTACACTGGGCAGTTGTGAAACAGACATCAACTCAGCCGCGCCTACTTCAACTTCCTCTTTGTCAATCCGTACGTCCGACTCCAACACACGCAGTCCACCGAATGACTTCCCTCTCCCTCGTGCTGCTGGCACCCCGCTTTTTATGCTATTCCAAGACAGTCAAAATTTGCACGTGTGCAAATATCGTCTCGTCTTGGACGAAATATGCGCACATAAACTGTGTCTTCAATAGCGGCCATGTTTCTTTTTTATTATCACTTTGCAGGCAAGACATGTTCGCGCCCGTTTCGAATGCCGAGGTAAGTCATGTCTTTCGTTACAGCCACAGTAGTAGTGAGGTTTCTTGGGCAAGACAGAGCTCGACACTCACCAAGCTGGTTTTAAATTCAGAGTTTTCCTTCTCCTAGACCAGTTGCCACCCAAGGCTATAGGACCCAGTTTATCCAGCTATTTACCCAGAGATGTGGGAAGAAAAGATGTATTCATACCTTTCCCAAGGGTATTAGCAGGTAAGTAATGAACTCAACTGTAATTCGAACAATGGCACTCAGATCTCTCAATCTGAGCCACAATCCATCACACCACTGTGTCCCCATATAAACCAATGAAATAGGCCTGTTATTTTCATAAAAATGAACACTAAGCAAGGAATCGATTTAACATAGTTACCATAGTTGAAGTTCTGCTAAAAAAAAAAAAAAAAACAACACTTAACTTTCCAGAGAAATATGGGTTTATTTAATCAAAACATAAAAACATGAGAAAAAACATTATTTTCCATCAAAAATACACCCTGTAGGCTAACTGAATTTTTACTGTCTTTCTTAAAAATATATATATATATATATATAAATTGATTAAATAAAAACATCATAAAGTGAACAAAATAATTTTTGGAAGCATGATCACATGATATAACTCAATCTCCAATTGTAGCTTTTTACATTTCCTGATATATTAAGTATTAACCCCATATTTGGGATATTATTAAAGGCTGTAATTAATACTTCTGCTGTTATAGGTGTATTTATGTTTTTACTAATTTACATTGCCTGTGGTCTCTCTCTCTCTCTCATATATATATATATATATATATATATATATATATAATATACAGTTTACGAAAAACTAAGTAATCCGTATGGGTAGACCCAAGGAGGATAAAATCCAGAGAGCTTAATGTAAATCAGAGCTAATAATTTAAATAAAAACAGACCACTTTAAGGTTCCATGTAATAAATTATTTCACCACAGTACTTTTAAAGGGCCGCGGATCAGCAGAATTTACTTCCAAAAGTTGAAACTTTTGGAAGTAAAATCTGATGATCCTTTAAAAGTGCTGTAGTGAAATAATTTATTATATGGAACCTTAAAGTGGTCTGTTTTTATTTAAATTATATATATATATATTGAAGACACCATGAAATATCTGTCCCTAGCTTTTGCTATAAACTACCTAGTGCTTAGTGCTATTTCCAAACCATTGTAGACATGTAGTAGTGTAAAATACAACCCGTTTTGTTACATATCTTTATTTTTTGTGTTGATTGTTTTTTATGGCTTATTAACTCAATGCAGGTTATTTAAAACCAGAAAATATTTTTGGATTGTAAGAATTTGGGGGGGGGGGGATAAAAATTATTTAGTCTTGCTAATTAACCCATAGCTGATGGAGAAGAGGTGGATTCATAGCTTTCCCAAGGGTATTTGTGTGTAACGAACCCAAGTGGAATTAGAATTCAGCTGTGAATAAGAATTCCAAGCCATTATCCACCACATCATCCACATATTCTGAAGTGTTCACCTATCTAGGTACCAAGCTTGATGCCACTTAGGTGATCGTACAGGAACTAATGTTTCAAGGTAATGTGGCCATAAGCCTTATTTTGTGCGTTCAACTTGTTTAGTCTGTACTACAAAGTGCATGATCAAAACCAAAATGGTAGCACTGTTGGGGAATTACCATCAACATGTTTATATTTGAAAAAAAAAATAAGAATTTTCTCTTCTGAAATCTAAATGGTTGGAGGTGGAGTTTTGAAGATAGTAACTAAAAGAACTACCAGATTGGAAAATGGAATCGGTTAATAAAGTCCAGATTTCAGCAGAGATATTATACAGATGTCCTTGAAAAGGCATGAATCCACTTCTCCCAGCACTGTCCCAACTCCATGTTACCTTTACAAAGTGTCATAGCACTGTCATGATGAGATTGTTCATAAGAATCAGTGAACAATTCGTTGGGCCAGCCATTCTTTTATAACAGCATTAACTGCTATGGATGCACATGTAAGGAGAAATAAGCACAACATTTGACACACGCACGCATGCACACACACACACACATGCACAAAAAGAGGGGGGGGGAATCAATTTTTTTCCACTAATAACTAGCATGAAAATTAATTACATCAAACTTACTATAAAGATAATGAAAAATAAGAAAAATGACAGTCAGTTGCTGAAACTTTCAGACAAGTGGACTGAACAATTCTGGAGTTGAGGTGCAGAATATGACATGAATCAGCAAAGTGACAATTTTTATTTGTATTAATTATATATATATATATATATATATATATATATATATATATATATATATATATATATATATATATATATATAAGGATAGATAGATAGATAGGAGAAGAAAAAATTAATCTAACACAATAAAAAGCACATAATTATGTTTTTTAACTTGACATAAAAATACCAAAAATGAAAAATCAACACTCAATTGCTGATACCTCCTGATGATTTGAAATGAACAATTACAAAAAAATGGTTCAGCTACAAAGCCCTGAAGTTAGTGTGCTGAATATAACATCGATCAGCTAAGTGACAAATTTTATATTAATCCTATATATATATATATATATATATATATATATATATATATGCGTGTGTATGTATGTATGTATGTGAATAATATTATTGATAATTAGTAGGGATAAATCCAAAGAGAGCTCAATGTAAGAACAGAGCAAATATAATAAGTTTCCGCTTTCATCATTTTATATATATATATATATATATATATATATATTATGCGCACACACACACACACACACTTTATTTTGTGATATTATATCAAAAACATGTCAAAAAAACGATATACAAATGCGGCACATATTGAATTATATATATATAAGTATTAGGTCATCCCATAAGTTCTGTCTGAATTTTAATTTTTTGTTAAAATGAACAAAATTTAAAGAGTATTTTATATTGTCTAATGGAGTTGAACATTATTTTTATGTTTAGATGCATTTAAACTGATCAAATTTTATTTCAGAGAACAATAAAATTAAATTTTGTTTGATTAAAACCCTGCTAACATGGAAGTACCCAAGAATCATTTGAGGCACATAATGCTTTATGAGTTCAAGAAAGGAAACTCAGCAGCCGAAGCGGCTAGAAACATTCACTCAGTTTATGGAGAGGAATGTGCGAATGAAAGAATTTGCAGAAGATGGTTTGCAAAATTCAGAGGTGGAGATTTCACCCTTGAAGATGAAGATCGAACCGGATGTCCAGTTGAGTTGATGAAAAGCTTCTTGAAGCAGCCCTTGAAGAAAATACTGCTTTATCAGTTGAGGAATTGGCAGTGGTTTTCAGTTCAAACCATGTTTTCAGTTCATCGTCATCTTCAACAACTTGGAAAAGTTCCTAAACTTGGAAAATGGGTGCCTCATGAATTGTCTGAAAAGAACCTCAAATCCCGAGTTGACATCTGCTCTTCTCTCCATTCTCGCCAACTTGTTTCACCTTTTTTAGATAGACTTGTGACTGGCAACGAAAAATGGATCTTTTATCGAAATGTTAAGTGTCGTAGACAGTGGCTTGGTAAAGGGGAAGGACCCCAGCCACAGCCGAGAAGGGAACTTCATGGGAAAAAGGTTCTTCTCTCAATCTGGTGGAATTGCCAAGGAATAATCCACTTTGAATTCTTACCACCTAATGCAACAATTAATGCTCAAATATACTGTCAGCAATTAGAGCGTTTGAACCAAGCTTTGAGAAAAAAAAGACCGGCTCTAGTGAATCGTAAACGGGTGATGTTTCATCAGGACAATGCGCGACCACACATAGCAAGAATCACGTCACAAAAGATCGAAGAACTTGGTTGGGAGAAAATTCCTCATCCACCTTAATCTCCCGACCTTGCTCCTTCATAGCTTACAGAATCATTTGGAAGAAACAGATTTTGTCACACAGGAAGAGGTTAAAACTGACATTTGTGAGTTCTTCGAATCAAAGCCAAAAGAATTTTACAGTAATGGAATTAGTAAGCTTGTTAATAGATGGAAGGAATCATAGATAATCAAGGAAAATACATTGTTGATTGAATCTGTAATTAAATGTAACATTTGGTCACTTGTTTTCTTTATTCAAAATTCGGACAGAACTTATGGGATGACCTGATATATATACATTATTATATAATACAGCTTAATTAATATTGTAAAATTGTCATTCAAGGAATAAATCAATAAAGTTAATGTAATTAATGACGAACTCACTTTGCTAACAGATTAAAAAGGCATTAACTCACTGACCACTAATAAAAAGCAAAGCATGTTAGATTTATAAACATTGCCTATTTGTTCCTTGTCCTCTCATTCTGTCAGATTCAGATCTATATTTGATTCCAATTGAAACTTGTAAACAATGTAAGATCAAATGAAATTGTTTAATTCTTTTGTTGTCAATTCTCAAGAAAAAGAGAATCCATAAATACACTTTCACATGTTTGTGCTTTATTAAAATTCTAAAAATAACTTAAAAACAATAAAAATTGCCAAGAGAGTATAGCAGTTTTTCTCAACCTTTTTAAAACAATGGCACACCTAAGAGCAAATGAAAATATCATGACACACTTAGCAAAATTTTTAAAGTGTATTTTAAAAAATGAATATTAAAACAAAGTATTTAAAATAACATAATCGAAGAATAGTGGAAAGTATTATTTGAAAAAAAAAGTTTAATATTTATTCATTTATTCAAATACTAATGCTGTACTATTACTACTTGCACACACACATACATACATTCTAAGATGGAGTGTATCTGGAGAAGAGACAAACTGAATAAAAACGACAAGAAGAGAAACTATACTTAGCTGACGCATTTTATCATCTGACGGACTTTATGCATTTGCCTTGATAAAGATGATGAAACGTGTTGGCTAAGTGTAGTTTTTCCTCTTCTCTCTCTCTCTCTATATATATATATATATATATATATATATATATATATATATATATATATATATATACACACACGCACACACTGACAATATTTTGTGGCACACTGGTGTGCAGCAGCACGGCAGTTGAGAATCACTAGAGCATAGAGTAATAGCAGTGCCAAGACAAAACAAAAAATGTCCATTAGAAACACTATTTTTTTTGCAAGTATGTCTGTCAAACATTGCCAAAGTATCTTTAAATGATTCCAATTTGTTGCATAATACAATCTGAACATTTTTTTGTCTTTATCTCTGAAAATCTTAATTTGTGTTTAAAAAGAAAAAAAAAACTATATTGAAAGAACAGTGCTTATCGAAGATTTCAGGAACTCATTAATATTTGTTACCGCTTCCTCATATTTCAATATCCTTTTCTCACAAACTGGCTTCTCTCTCGTTTCAGCCTGAGGACGCCTACTCTAAGGGGTGAAACATGTAGCTGGATAATTTTTCACTTTGTCTTGCAATTTCCATTTGTGTTTATATATTATTCATTTATTAATATTAAAAAATAAACATGTTAAAAGTTTTTGTGTGCCACAGTTAAAAGGTTTAAACAAAATTGAGCACAGTCTCATTTTATTCTCTGGGTGAGAGAATGAACAGAAAATTTAGTGGATAATGAATAGCATATGGAGCAAAGATGACAAAACCACTACCAAATACAGATTTGACAACTTTTTAATTCTTTTTTAATCATTTCACTCCAAACAAGGCAATAAAAGCCGCTAAGATGCAAAGGGTTACTAAGAGTGAAAGAATGACAAAACATTATCAAAGAGAAAGAACAATAAAAGAATGGCAATTAAGGAGACAGAAGATGATGATGATGATGATAAATGTTGCATTTAAATTTTTTAAGATAATAACTGACAGGAAAGCAAGAAGCCAGAAGAGAGTTTCACAAGTGATAAAACTATTAGCACAGAACTTACACAGTTACATCTAGCAATAGTGAAATTATGAGACCTAGCTGCCAATCAAGTACTGCGCTTAAATTTGTGAATCAGATTTTTTCTTTTCTAGTGCCTCGACTACATGAATTTAAGTGTGCTACTAGATCAGCAACTAGGTCTCACTGTTTTACTGTTGAACTAGCTAGATGCAACTGGCACTTCTAACAGTTTCTTTTCTCACACTTCTCACCTGTGGAACTCACTTTTGATCTCTGTTTCCCTGCCACATTCAAAAACTTAAATGCAATGTCAATCACCATCTTCTATCTCCATGAACCCTGTTCCTTTATTGTCCTTTCCTCAGTTCTCAATAAAGTCCTCTCATTCTCTTTCACTCCCTGTAATCCCCTGCATCCTAGTGGCATTACTGCCTTGCTTGGGGTGAAATGATTAAAAAAAAAAGTTATGGTACCAAAGAGAAAAACACATTAGAACAATTATTATGGAGCTATTTATAGAGAAAGTCACGGGGAGAGGGAACTATGTTACAGTGGTGTGAAAATTTTTGTTTTTAAGCTGGAGATGTTGATTGACATTGCATTTGAATATTTGGAGATTGTAGCTATCAGGGAAGTAAGTAAGAGGAAGGGAGTTCCACAGATGGGAAGTGTGACACATGAAGCTATTGGAGTAGAAGAGACGGTTACATTTAACCATTTTGACAGTGAAAGGGTGGGACTGAGATGCTAACCTAGTAGCACATTTAAATTCATGCAGTTTGGGAACTAGTGAAAATAGCTTGTCAGAGCAGTTACCGTGAAAGTATTTGTAGAAAAGACAAACTGAGATGCCAGGTCAAAACCAATAACATTGCAGATTCATGAATTAAAAAATTTGTGAAAAACTTTGGTATAGAGTGATAGAAAATTTTGCAACCTTGTCTAAGAAAGACGAAGAAAATGAAAATAGTTACAAAAAAATTGTTTTCGTTAAAATTACAGTAAAACCTCAAAATCAGTGGAATTCGCAATCATAATTTCACTCAACCACAGCTGCTTTAATCAGCAAAACTTTCATGTTCAAAACTGTTATTAAATTAATACTTTGCCTGTTACGTTTCCATATCACGTTAGTTTGGTCATTTATAATTACAAATGTCAGTGTGATACTGAATATATTAACAGAATTAATCTGAGGTTGGAGACGAGAATTAATCAGTATGTACCAGCTAAGATCCATTAAGAGCTGTACAAAAGTTTGTATATGCTTATTAATATTTTTGGTTCTGTGATTGCAGAAGATAATTAATAATTATACCAATTACTGTCTGGGAGGTCTTCAGACCATTTATACAGAATTTCTCATTTCTTTAAGGACATGTCTTTTAATAACTAACTTTTTTCTAACTTGTTCTGATTATCATTTCTTTTGAGATAAATGATGAAAAACCGAGGTAACTCAGCAAATAAAAAGGCACGCTGTAATTGTTGCTTTAAAAGCAGAGCATAAGGATTTACAGATTTCTCACTGAAAGTTGCACAGTCATTTGTTGTGAAAGTTTATAAAAAGCTGGACACCAATGATGTGGAATCTACAGCAGTAGCCAAACATAAAACACCTAAGGGTCCAAATACAATCAGAACACCTAAATTTGTATGAAAGGTGCAGAAAATTATTGATAAGAATTCCAGAAATTCAATTAATGCCATTGGTAAGGAGCTCAAAGTTTCAAAGTACTGACTTGAATGAGGACATTCGATACAAGTCATATGCGATACAGAAAGGACAATTCATGTCTGATTCATGCAAAGTGCTTGTCAAGCGAGTTGAAACATTAAGAGCCTGGAACTCTTTGGTTTTCCTCTGATGAGAAAAACTTTGATCAGGACCAAAATGTCAACTGAAGAAATGACAGACGATTAAGCAGAGACCCTAAAGGACATTCCAACATTCATGCACACAAAATTTCCAGTAACTGTGATGGATCTTGGAGCTGTGAGAAATGAGGGAGATGTCATGCTTCCTCACTTCTTTCCTTAGGGATTAAGGATCAATGCTGTTGACTATAAGGGGCTGTTAGTGAGAGTAGTGAGTCTTTGGATAGAGTACATGAGAATTGAAAGACTTTGTATTGTCTCATAAGGCCAGGACAAACCAAGAATCAAGCAGTTACAATTTCCACATTCATGTCACCCCCAAACATATGCCCCCAGCTCTCCAGACCTGAATCTGTTGGACTACTACATATAGGGTGTAGTCAAGAGGGAAGTCAATCAATACCCCCATAGCACTCTAAAATCTCATAAATAGCATAATGTCCAAAATAGATAAAGACTGTCTGATTCAGGCATATCAACATTTCAGACCTTGTATTGAAGCAGCCATCAAGAGTAATGGCAGATTTATTAAATGGATGAGTCAAGAACAATCTCAAAATTATACATTACAATTTTTCTCAAATGAAGCTTTTCTAATCAAGACATAGATCTTCTACAAAATTCACGCAAATGTCCTCAAAGAACTGAGCAAACAATCCTGTATTAAGTCTAACCAGCCTTCGCCCTGTAAGAAGGAATGGCTGATGGGTCGCAATATAATATGTCTGATTTATATTGCTGTTTTTCTGATTGTATTTTTTCTTCCGTTTTTTAATTGTTGTGCACATACTTAGGTTTTGTCTTTGATTAGCTCTGAAGAGTGAGGAGCAATAACTGATTAGCCCTTTTTTCTTTTTGGTTTCCTTATTTTTTATTTTTCGATTCATCACTTTATGCTTATTACTAAGCATAATGGCAGAAATTCTCTAAATTCGCCAATACGAATATAGAACGCAGTCTATCCTGATATTTCCCCTTAGCTGGGGGGGGGGGGGGAGAGGATTCATACCTTTCCCAACGGTATTAGCATGTAAGTGTATGTAATGGATTTGAGTGGAATTCGAACTTGGCTCTCCGATTCTTCAATCCGAGCCGCTATCCATTACTCCACTATGCCATCTAGTAGATACAGTTCGTTATTAGCTGCTGTTTTCACCTTCCACAGGTAACCTATCAACTGTAGATAATGAAGTTCAAATGTGCAATCATCATGAAAGAAAAGGGATGGAGAAAATTCAAATTCTGTATAAGAACAGATGACAATAAATTGTATCCAAGGAATTTATACCCACTTTGTACAAAACTCTTCAAATAGTTTTTATCTATTTTATTCTTCTGGCATAAAATATACATATTCGTTATTATATTAAGACAATTATTTCTATTTTTATTATTATTTTCAATATTCCATTATATCAGTGTTGTAGCATACCTATGGACAATATGTCACCATTCACCTAAATACAGTAGTAAATACTGTATGTTGGTCTGCAGTTTGAGATTCATTGTGGAATTCACCTAACTCACTTCTAGCAGTTGACTACTTCTACACGCCACTGTTAATCTTATATGTTGTTCTTGTCCTAAGTATTATCATTGATTACCAACCCTCGTTTGATTATTCTATTCAGTAACCTTCCCTAGGTTAATGAAGTCCTTCCTTGACAAAAATAGAGATAACTGTACAAAACAATCTCTACTGAGGGATTTTTTTTTCTAGATTTTCCCATGATTATAAGAAGTATTATATTATAATTATAACTAGTACTATTGGATGTGTTGGTGGTGCCATGGGAGGTATTGGTGCAGAAAGTGGGATCATCAAGCTGAGCTCAAATTATGACTTAGTGTTCACTTTTGCACAAATACCCTTGGAATAGGTAAGACTTTCTCTCTTCTCCCCACTTCATGGGTTAAATAGCAAGATAAACAGGGCTCTCTAGTATTCAGTGGCAACAAATTTAGGAGAAAGAAAAAACTAAATTCAAAAAGTTCCTTCTTGCTCTACACACATGCACACACAGTTGCTACAGCTGCAGCACATGTGCTGCCTCTAGAACCCAAATGCATTACAAGACTCATAACTACTATGGTTGGCAGTTTTACTCCATCTTTTGTTTGTTTTTTATCACTAATTCTGTGTTGATACAAGATTCAACATGGAGAATATGATATACAAATTTCTATATATCATTTCTGCTATCACCGAAAGTGTAGGATATTTAAAAACAACACCGACAAAAACAAAAGCATTAGAAAACAGAATAAAATTGGCAGAGTTGTGTCCAGACATGACAGAAACTTTCAAATTAGAATTTAGTATTCCTACATCTACAGTGTTTCCTCTAGATTCATAATTATAACCATTTTCATTTATATTCCCCACTCCCCATACATATATATAATTTAATCAATAAGAACACTATTTTAGGCTGACAAAGTCCTTTTTAAAGGATGAAACACATTACAGAGATTTTTTCATTTCCTCATTCAATTACCGATGAATCAACACATCAAGTAAAACAAAGAAAAAGAAAGATGCCCTTCCAAGATGTGGGATGAAAGTTCAAGTCTCATTAGAAGCTAGTTCTTTATTTCCAATTTCAGTTTGCCTCAGTGAGCAAATATTTTATCCATCTGGTGTAGTAATAAAAAAAAATAGCAAAAACTCCTGGGGTGACACAGTAGAAGTATAATTTTTTTTTAATGGAGTTAATTTAAAATGATAAACATGATATATATATTTATGTGTCTTTGGTGTTTTCAATGTAAAATATTAACAATAATGTCTTTAAAAAGTCCATGTTATTTTTTCACTCTCAAATTTTTCTTTCTCCAAAAAGCCTATGAACTAAGTTGAAGTTTGTTAATTTAGAAAAGAAAGTTCCAGATATATACCACAGTAGGCTATCACTTTTGCAGAGAGAACTTAACATCACCTATCTTCTATGTTATTTTAATAGATACAATTTATTTAAGTAGATGCTCTGTTTTTAATTAAACAGTATCAATTACATTTACCGGCCTGAATGTTCAAGAAATTTTGTAGAAAATATGCGTTCTCCAACAGGAATTGAACCTGTATACCTATACTGAAACAGCCATTTGATCTGATGTGCTATGCCATTTAGCTACAGAGAAGCATCTGGTTAGCAAAGTTCAAATTACTGTTTAAACTTTGGTGATTTTTCTCAAACCTATCTGCTTCCAAAAAAAAAAAAAAAAAAAAAAAAATCAACAAAGATTGTGTTTATAAACAGTAATTTGAACTTTGCTAACCATACACTTCTCTGTAGCTAAATATTATAGCATGTCAGATCAAATGACAACATCTATAAATGAATATAAGTTCAATTCCTGTCAGAGAATGCATAATATCTACAAAACTTTTTGAACATTCAAAGGCTGGTAAATGTAATTAATACTGTTTAATTAAACAGAACATTTACTTAAATAAATTGTATCTATAACAATAACGAATAAGCAAAAAATATATTAAATAATTGTCGGATTTAATCCATTTAATTATATATATATATATATATATATATATATATATATATATATATATATAGTGTAACCCGGATATAAGAGAGTTGTCGGGGCCGGAGAAGAAGTCTCTTATATCCGGGTTTGGTCTATTTTGTTTACATGAACACAGGCTCTAATTTGGGACCAGAGAAAATCTCTCTTATATCCGAGTTACACTATATATAAAGACATTTTTATGTTTATACATTCTTTTTATAGATACAAATATTTAAGTAAATGCTCTGTTTATAATAAACAGTATTAAACAACATTTACTGGCCTGAATGTCCAAGAAATTTTCATAGAAAATATTTGTCCTCCGGCAGGAATTGAACCTGTATTCTATACGGAAGCGTCATATAGCCTGACATGCCTTTAACCGATTGGGCCACAGAGGAGCGTTCAGTTAGCAAGGTCAATTTTACTGTCTTTAAACTACAATCTTCCATGATTCTCTCATGTACATTCATATCTGCTCATGGCGTATCCAAATGTAAATGTTGTTTAAAGACAGTAAAATCCACCTTGCTAACTGAACGCTCCTCTGTGGTCCAATCGGTTAAAGACACGTCAGGCTATATGACACTACCATATAGGATACAGGTTCGATTCCTGTCAGAGGACGAATATTTTCTATGAAAATTTCTCGGACATTCAGACTGGTAAATGTTGTTTAATACTGTTTATTATAAACAGAGCATTTACTTAAATATTTGTAGCTATAAAAAGAATGTATAAACATAAGAATGTCTTAAAATAATTGTCAGACTTTGTCCATTTCATAATATATATATATATATATATATATATATATATATATATATATATATATATATATATATATATATATAAAATAAAAATAAAAGGAATCAATGGATTTTTTTTATCTGGAAAGTAGAACTTTTATAGGAAAAACTATGGTGGTTACAGTTGTTTCAGATTCACACTGTTTAAAAAACAGAGCATCTATTGAAACCACCATGAGTATCTACAAAACGTTTGAAGTGGTTAGGAGATAATATATATGTATATATAGTATAAAAATTAGAAAATCAGCCAATTCCGCTAATTTGGACTGATTATAAACATACATCTTTGAAGATCTTTCTCGAAATATCATTTCTGCTCTGAAACGTAACCTAACATAACCAGTGACAACATATTACATGAAATGAATTAAATCTGACAAATATTTTAATATATTTTCTGTTTATATATTATTTTTTTATGGATACAACTTATTTGAGTAAATGCTCTGTTTATAATTAATTTTTAATTACATTTACCGCCCTGAACATTCAAGAAATAATTTAAACTCTGCTGACCAGAAGTTATCTGTGGCTGAATTGTAAACAGCAGGTCAGGCCAAATGACAGTTTCTGTATGGTATACAGGTTTGATTCCTGTCGATAAATGTACATTTTCTACAAAATTTCTCAAACATTCAGGCCAGTAAATGTAAGTAATACTGATTAATTAAAAACAGAGCATTTACACAAATAAGTTGTATCCATAAAAAATAACATATAAACAGAATATATATATATATATATATATATATATATATATATATATATGTATGTATGTATATTTAAAAAATTATAACATAAGCATGTTATAACTACAAAAATAGCCATTTTGTTTCAACACTTCTGGTGTCTAATGAAGTGATGGTGTTGATTGCGAAATAAAGAGTTTTTTTTGAAAATTCAAAGCCAAATGACCCCCCGCCAATAGGGGAGACCTTGTTATGTAACCTATGATGACCAATCGGAATATAAGTATATTAAAATTCAAAAAACGTGACAGTGTATTCTAAACACAAACCATTAAGTTGATCAAATTTAATGTTAGATTAAACTAGAAATCAATGGAATAATTAAGTTTTAATTCTACGGTAAAATTAAAAATTTCAAAGTCTATATTTCTGAGATGAGGTATTATGTAAAGTATTTAATAACATGGCACAGTGGATAAAGGCGTTGGTTAGATCCAGTGACAGATCCAAAGAGTGTGAGTTCAATACCTGGTTCAGGCAGTGGAGAACTTTCAGAGGGAAAATTAGCAGGAGATAACTGATAACTGACATCCATCAAACATGGCTCGTGGAACTGGAACAGTCTACCCCAGTGATCGAAATAAAGGGTTCGGTTCGAAATTCCAACCACCTGAAGAAGGCCAGAGCGTACAACGGCCGAAACGTTGTGACAAAGATGAGGACAATAGTCAGACTAATGTAAATACTGTAAAAATTTCAAATTCTGAATTAAACCGAGCATTAGGTTTAAAATATTACAAAATTATTCAAAAATGGAATGGAGGAAAAAAAAAAAAAATTATATATATAATTACTATTCTTAGCTAAGTGCCAATTTATCCAGTAAATTCAACGCTGATGTAAAAAGTATCAATGAACACGACAAACATTAGGCATGAGTAAGTGAGATTATACAGATGATCTGACAAAGACATTCACATCCTTTTATATATATATATATATATATATATATATATATATATATATATATGATGGACTATCCTGTTGTATTTGATGCATAAGGGTCAAGCAGCTCAATTCCTAGGAACCAACAACTAGACACCAGCATATATGATTTGATTCTAGTGGTGAAGGCTTTGTGCAGAACCAACCACACTTTTTGAAGGGATGAATACAGAGACCTGGTGCGCTATGTGCCACAAGTTACCCAAATGATCCTCCGGCAGGTTTTGAATTCAGAGTTGTCCTTCTCCTAGACCAGTTGCCATCCAAGGCTATAGAACCCAGTCTGTCCTGCTATTTACCCGTAGATGGAGGGAGAAGAAAAGGATTAATACCTTTCCCAAGGGTATTAGCACGTAAATGAATGTAATGGATTCGAATGGAATTCAAACTCAGCTCTTGATATTATTATCATATATATATATATATATATATATATATATATATATATATATATATATATATATATAGATAGATAGATAGATAGATAGATAGATAGAGAGAGAGAGAGAGGGGGGGGGAATCAAGAGATGAGACAAAAAAAGCAAAGGAAAGAGATATCCAAATCAGATATATAATTCTATTTAAAACTAATAAATAGAAATCGTTGGGGGTGGGGGTGGGGGCGGTTACCATAACTCATATTGCTAGTAGACAATCCTTCAAAAATCAAAATAAACGTTCATTAAAAATTAAGCAGAAAATTATTAAGTTTTTTTTTTTTACTAATATTTCTTCAATTTCGTTTCTGCTGCTTTTTATTGTTACCTCCAAATCATCTTTCAATGATTTATCAAGTAGAACAGATGAGAAACAAAGGAATAACCTCTAGTAAGATATGAGCTTGCATCTCCTCCTCTTGGGAGACTGTCTTTCCAGGACACTGCCTTACAGATTAGGCAATGAAGACTAACCAGCAAGAGTTATTTGTCGTCTAAGTGGTAATGTCTTATCGGGAAAGACAGGCTCCCGTGGATAGGGGATGAAAGTTCAAATCTTGCCTGCTTGCTTATCAAATCTTTAGACTGCTTGCTTATCAAATCTTTAGACTGCTTGCTTATCAATCATAGAATGACAATCTGAGATAAAATGTCAAATAAAAATGGAATGAAAAGAAATACTAGTCAAAAATAAATAAATAACAATTGGCATTGTTTCATAACAATATTAATAAAACGTTTTAAAATTACATAATAATAATAATGCCAATATAAATTAGATGTTGCCCCTTTTCAGTAAGCATCGACGTACGAAAATATGATTGGGTGGGGGTTACATCGGATATTTACGAAAAAAAAAAAATCCGTCAGCCTTTCTAATTTTTTTAATTTTATATTTCATTATTCCATATTTATATTTGGAGTGGTGGAAGAGTTGCTTAATTTTTTTTTTTTTTTGAAATATGAAACATGGTAAAAAAAATTCATTTACTACACAACATGCATATACCTTTCCGCTTGGGGGGAAACGGTACGAATTTCGTCGACATTCCGATCACAATGCCAAGCAAATAAAACAAGAATATTTCTTGTGTCTCAAATTTCTCTGCGTGTTAACTGGCATTTCAGTTTTCACGAAAAACAACATGTACGCATAGTCTGACACAAGGCCGAAAGAACGGAACACCCAGTGAGGATCGAGCTCTCTACAATTGTAATTGCCTGCTAGACTTGCTTACTAACCATGACACAATAATGGTGAGGCATCCTGTTCTAAAACCTGACCCAAGACTACAAATGTGAGGCACCCAGTGAGGATGATAGTCTGTTAGTGGTGTAGATTGTTTACACCTACGGCAAGGCCATTTTACTACCTTAGTTTGACACAAGGCCAGCAATAGGATGCATTCAATACTGATGACCAACTCGATTAACTCGTTAACCATTGCCCTGCGTCCAATTTTTGCATATTCGTTAGGGGAAGTTGTGTTTATTTATTTATTTTTTAAATGATTTTTTAATACACGAATATTTCATAAATAAATTATTATTTTTTGATGGGGGAGGGTATTATTTATTTTTTACATGTACATGCCATAAGGGATTTAATAATAGCGCTAGAGTTGCAGATCTGAAGAGCCTAGGAGAGGCGCTGGAGAAACCAGAAGTTGGAACCGTAAGAGAGCGAGAGTATTGAGGAGTCTTGTTGTCACTTGTTCCCCAGGACTGGCCACCAATTACTACTCTACAAGTGAACACTCAAAGAGATGATGATGGCCATCATCATCATCACTTGGAATTATGAATTAAATTATAGTTCAGTTATGGTGGCGTCTAAATATATTTTTCTTATTTTTTTTTTCACTTTAAGAATTCGCTGATTTTTTTTTTTTTCGCGATGTAATTTGTTAGGAATTCTTTACTTTTCTTTCTTGTTTTGCCTGTTTATTTATTTGTTTCTTTGCTTTAAAAAGTCTTCCTCTCTTTTCTAGTGAGAATACACTTAGAGAGAAAGAAGTTATATACGAACATTCCAATAAAACGGCATACCATAGTGAGGAAAAGATAAGTTCCTTCCCTACATAAAAGCCATATGCATACCTTCTCTTCTGTAATTCCACAGACATTGGTGAAGAATCTCCGTTTTACAAGCTAACTTTAGCAACAATTCTTTCCTTCCTTCCTTCCTTTCTACAAGTAATTCTCAAAAACTAAGCTTTTTTTTTCTTAATTATTAATTTTAATAATTCCGAAAATAAAATAATAGATCACTAAGGGAAAATTTGAGTCTCTCTAAAAATTAAAAGCTTTTCTCAACAAGTAGGAAAACATAACACGTTTCGCTATTTATTTACCTTCATCAGAATTTTTTTTGATAGGGTACAAAAAGTTATGATAAAACGAAAAAATAAATAGCCAAACAATTACATTTACAAATAAATGTTTAGATGCCTAAAACTAAAGAAACACATACTTTTTCGTTGAAGTCAATTGTTTCACTGTCATCGGGTTTTCAAAATATTTTGAAGTATTTAATTTCACAAAGTAAAAATTATGATATTCTTTAACGATCAACAAAAATAAAAAAATAAAAATAAGGAAGGTGAATTAGATTTTGCGGCAAATTTCTTAAAATGAAAGAGAAAGAATTTAGTTTTCTCTGGTATGAGACAGTCAAATATTAATCAGAATTTTTAAGGAAATAATAAATAATGACTTTTTTTTTTAGTTTAGGTCATTCATACCGTTCGTTCTAGTTGATTTCTTCAATGTTCATCATCGAAAATCGAAACAAAATTAAACAATTTAAAAAAAAAAAGAATAAGAAAAGAAAGTTTGTTGAATTTTTTTACCGTCAAAGAAAAAAAAAATTACTTTTTAACTGAATAAGTTACTTTTTAAAAATATTAGTGTTGGCTTTAAATTTCACTCATGTCCTCACAAAATTAAAATTATTTTAATATAAAAAAAAAATGAAAAAATGTTTTCATAACTTAAAATTACCCCCCGCCCCCCCAAACAATTCGGTCAATCAAATCTCCCAACTTTTGCACTTTGATTTATAAACGAATACTTTGTTTTATCTATGTAAACATATACAAAAATATAGTAAACAATTATTTGAGTGCTTATTTATTTAATAATTTATATATCAACAAAATTACTTCGTCCTATACAAAAAGCCCATAATGTTCAACACTTGTCACATTTCATCTTATCAAGTACATAGTAATAAAAATCTTTTTCTTTACTTTAATAATGTATGTGCGTGCGCACATACATACATACATACATACATAGACATAGAAGTCAAGCACTTGAATACCAATGAAATATCAATCATAATTGTTTTTTCATTTAAAAATTAAAAAGTAAAATTCAGGTCCTGATTTTAAACATTATTTATTGAAAATTAATTTTATTCAGTTATCAATCATCATCTATTCTAACTTAAAAAGCAGTAAACCTTTGACAGAATTTTGAATTTAATTTACTTCTGCTTGTAAAAAAAAGAAGAAAAAAGGTTCTGATAGTAAATTAAAAATAATTGTTCGTACTTTATTTTTTTAAATCAAGTTTTCAAAATTGGTTCAATTTTCAATCAACACATATCCTTTTTTAGTTTTTTACCTTCCTAGAGATATTCAAAGTTTTTCTCTGATCACTACAGAAAAACATTTCCCAGATCATTGTATCTGCAGAGATCACTGATCATATCTTCTATGTGTCATGTCCCTTCAAGACACTGGCAATCATGGCTCTCCACAATTTCCTATCCTTTGTAGCGCTTTAAAATGCTCTCTTTTTTCTCCTAAAAAACACTGTTCTACCAAACATTTAACGAAAGATTTTTATATTTTATAACAATAAAGAAATTAAAACAAAATTATGAAAAACTTTTAGTACCGATCAACAAGTGTCGATAGACAGTCCAAAATTTTTTCTTAATTATAAAATTAATAAATAAAATAAGGAAGTGTTGTTTTTCACTTTTTTTTCATCTGTTTAATTTTAAAATTAATTTCTTCGCTCACTGGGTTCTCCTGGAAACTTGGCCTTGTGCCAAAAAGTATTTAACAAGTAAACACCGCAAAAAAAGACATGTTGACTTTTAGGTTGTAGAGCTCATTTAGCAGCAAGAAACAGTGACAGGAGAGACAAATGGTCTGAATTCTGAACACATCAATAGTTACATGGGTCAAGTAGAAATCTGCGTTGTTTTATGTTCAGAATTGTGACAAATATGCTGATCAAGTGATGAGTTATTTACAAAAAAAAAAAAAAAAAAAAAAATGCACTAAAAACGAATTAAAAAAAAAAATGTTGAAAATCAGTGACCGGTGATTGTGACATTAAAAAAAAAACTTTAATAATTAAAGTTTTTTTTTGTAATGTAATAATGTTACAACTAATTTTTTTATTCATTATTCAATTTCCGATTGATAGGAATTTAAAACAATGCCTTTAAAAACTAGAGATGATGAGAGACCAGGATCAAAGCTTCTTTGTCGGTACCTCTGACACTCGCTACTTAATACTTGTTGTCAGAATTAACAAGTTGGTCTGCGTGATGGAAGATCAGTTAAGTATTTTTATCTTTTTTTTAAAGAACTAAAGCGGAACAGATGATGAAGAAAAGGTAAGAAGAAAAAAAGTTTTTGGTACAACGAAATAAAATAAATAAATTATTTAAAAATCATAAAAATAACGGTTGATCTTTTATTCTTTTTTTTTGTTTACCGTGACACGTGAATTGAAAACATTTAACTTGAAACTTTAAAGAGACAAAGTTATTAAGTCATGAAAAATCTTATCACAAAAGAATTAAAAAGTTAGTAATTCCGATTTAAAAAAAAAAAAAGAAGACTAATAAAAAAAAGAAGCATTTTCAATAATTTTTGTTTTGTAAAAATATCTGAGACAGTTGCTTAGAAGAAAAAACACAGGAAACATTTTTTTTAAAAATAAAATAAAATAAAACAATAAATAAAAAATACTAATTTACTTTCAGATTTAAAAAAAAAGTGAAATTTTAATAATTTTTAATCAAGTTTTGTTTTACGCTAACAAAGCAAAAGAAAAAAGACAATCACATTTTCAAATAAAACTAAAATTCCGATGTTTAAAAAATTGCTTAGAAAAATCCAGTTTTAAAATGTTTTATTTCTTTTTTTTATGAAAATCTTTTTAAAAAATATTTTTCTTAAAGATTTTAAAAATCTTAGAAATGTTTCCAAGTGTTATGGTTCATCATTCAGATAAAAACAATCTCAATCAATAGAGAAAGACATTGTTATTATTTTTCTTAAGAAGATGATGTTTGTTATTAATTAATTCAACAATTTAATTAAAATTCTAAAAAGTAAACTTTAACATTTTACATAAACTCAAATGATTATTAATAATCACGTGGAAATCATAATGACTCATTATTTGGACATGTTGAGTCGTGTTACTACTTTTAAGAATAGTTTTCTTTGTTTTGTTTTTTTAAATTCCCGAAATTAAAATAATAATAATAATAATAATTAGAAATATACATAAACTAAAAATACAATAGTTTCAGGGGAAAATTGATCGCTGAAGAGAAGACTAAATTAAATTTAATTAAATTCGATTTCATTTTCCCCTTCTTTACATTAAGAAAAGGACTAAGTTCAAAAAATGAAAAAATATTTTAAAAAAACTTTTTTTATTTTAATTACTAGTTATTACTTAGACAACGAATTTAGTTAGGTAATTTTTTAAAAAATCATCTGGGTTGTGGCATCAGAAAATTTAAAGACATTTAATTTAAAATTAACAAAGATTTGGGCTGTAAATTAAACTTTTTTTAACTTTAATCTGCATTAAAGAAATAACAACACAAGTATCTTATGCTTGAATAAGTTTCAAAAGAAAGAAGCACTTGTTTATCTTGATTTATTTAAAGATCTCTGTCTTTTGGATTTAGTCTTTTTTATCGTTTGCAAGAGAAAAAAAAACATCTTAAGAGATTTTTAGGCATTTTTAAATGGTCGTTTCTTTAAAAAAAATAACGCCACAAATAAAATCGATTTTAATTTAAAAAATATTAACTTTTTTTTAAAGAATTTCAACTATTTTTAATGATATTTTTTAAACAACACAAAACTGGTCTTAATTCATAAAAAAGCTTAATCGAAACGTTTTACTTTTATTTACCCTAATTTAAAACCCCCTTTCCTTATTTAATCACAAAAATCCCCAAATAAACTTACTTCTGAGTACGGGTGGAGTATCCCTCTTAACATATTTACCAGCAATTCCATCATTCAACCCAGAATGGTCTTTTTTTCTGGGTAACATTGCCTTTTTATTTCCGATTCACCAAAATTGTCGGCGTATGACAGATCATTCAATGTATGTATATACACATATATCTACATATAGATATACGTATAACAGTCAGGTGTAAACAAATAAAAATAATAACATGATGATTACTTCTTTATTCTGATGAATGACGATATAGTCAACCAGGAATCGGATAGAGAGGTTCCGTAGTTGCAAGTAGTAACGGGGACACCCCGAATCATCGCCATGAAAATTGTTACTATAACTTGAACATTAACTAATAAGACATTGAAAATTATGTTAAACAAGGCCTAGTTAAACCAGGAGCAGTACTGTCTAGGCAATTCGCTGTAATAACTTTAAATCCACTCTGTTCAAGACTGAAGAAACACGTTTGAGGATGAAACCGGGACCATGACAAATAAATATTTACTGCGGGAATGCATTCTCGTACGGAATCCAATATTCAGAAAAAAAAATCACAATCCATAAATATACATATATACTATACATATCATTAAAATATTAAATTAAAAAGAAATTAATTGTAGTTTTAATTTGGTTTTCAAGATTTTTTTCTTCTTTTTTTTTCCCCTTATGATCAACTTGTTATGCTTGCGAGCAAAACAGGAAGTGGAACGGTCAGAAAGTTGCGTAGAACGTCAGACGTGACGTCACTGTTTATGAAGTGCATTCACCGTTGCTGCTGTTTCCATGGAAACGCCCTAACAACGACTAAGCTAAATTATCAATACAGCAACACTGAAAACAAGCCGACCGCGTTTTTAGGGGAATTCGTTTTTCAACCTAAAAAATACGGAGAAATACTTTTTTTTTTATGCAAATAGATGCTGCTTTTATTCCTTGTAAAGAAATCATAAATATTCTATAAGTAACCTTTTTTTTCTTTTCTTAACTCCAGCAAAGAATTTTCTATGTTTTTTTAGTAAAGGAGTGGAAGTCCTTAATTTTTCTTGTTCATTATGTCTAATGAAAGTGAAGCCGGGTTAAGACTGTCTTCTCCAGGAGATACCGATTTGGAAACACCTGCAGCAAGACAGGAAGATGAAAATCAGAAATCTTCTCAAGAATCTCAAGAATCTGCTAAGAGCCATTCTCACAGCAGCCCCTACTCACCAAAGCTCATTGATGACCAAAGTTTTATCAACTCGAAAGAGGAACAAGAATTTGTCAATGCAAAATCATTTCTTTTAACAGCCAGTACAAAGACAGGAATCAATTTGTAAGTTTTAAACTCCTATTTAAAAATTCTGCATCATCCTTCAGCCAAAAAAGTCAATAAAAATCAATTCAAAAACATATTTATTATTTATGGGGGTAAATATGAAATAATATGGGACCCCATGTTCCAATGTGTGGCTAAAAGCCCTAAAATGTCCAGTCTAGATTTTTGTTGTAGGTATCAGGATGACCCTTGGGCATATGCTGTTTGTGAGACTGACCTACAAGGAAAAGACATGTCCCATTTATAGTACTATGTCATGCCTGAAGTCCCAGCAAAAAGATATGGAAGCGAGTTTGGGAGGATATTCATTTTTTAAATTCTTTGTAAATTCTTTGAGAGGTGTATAACTAAAGTTGGCTATCAGTTAAGTGGGTTTAATATTTTTTTTAAAAAGTAAAAAAGAAAAAGTTCTTTATGAGAAATAACTTGTAGTGCTTGCAAATAAAATCTTTAAAATATCATGCTGAACAGACACACTTCTAATTCATTTCATATTAATAAGGGGGTCCCCAGGGCTTAATCTTGGACATACATTGTTTCTTATCTTTATTAACGACCTTTGAAATGTCATAAGTTCCCAAATACAAATTTATGGTAATGATACAACTATTTACTCTTGTCTTAGTAGCAAGTCCGTCCAACAGGTGTACCAGAGTTTAACTAGAAACTGCTCTCAAAAACGACCTCCAGTCAATGGCTAACTGGGACAAGGAAAGGCTTGTAAATTTTAATGCCTCCAAAGCAAAACTACTTTCATTTAATCAACATATTTTCTGCTTACCATCAGCATGGCTGATGCTAACCTCCAGAAGAGCAATTCTTTGTGCCGACTTGGGCTCAGGTTTTCCACTGACATGTAGTAGAATTATTATATTGAATTAATTGCTGGGTCTATTGCTAAGAAATTTGATTCGCTGTGTCATGCTAGAAATTTTTTGTCATTAGAATCCATCTTGCACATTTATAATTCTACTATCTGTATGTGCATTGAATATTGCTGCCATATCTGGTCTGGTGCTCCTACTAGATATCTCAAGATTCTTGACAAAATTTAAAGAAGAATCTGCAATCCCTGATCTGGCATCTCAACTTTAGTCACTTTCTGACAGATGTGACAAAGCTTCCACCTATCTTTTCTACAAATATTTTTGTGACAACTGTTCTAATGAGTTTTCCTCATTGTTGCCTTGATTGCATGAATTTAAGTGTATTACTAGATTGGCGACTAGGTCTCACTGTTTTACTTTTGAACTAGCTAGATGCAAGCATATGTTCTATTCTAATTGTTGCTTTTCTAGCACTTCTTGCCTTCCAATCTCTTGCTTCCCTACCACTTACAATCTTCAAAAATTTAAATGCAATGCCAATCACAATCTTCTGTTTTCTGGAAACCTGTTCTCTTATTGTCCTTTCTCCTCACTTTCATTCTTTCTCACTCTCAGTTCTAGTGGCATTATCATCTTAGTTGGAGTGAAATAATTAAAAAAATTAATTAAAATGAACAAATTATATTCTCTTAATTAAACAATTTCAAATAAAATAAAATCTCTCTTTATTGAAAATTATTAACAAGATGCAATACTCAGTGGATACCAACTTAAAATAATTTTTAATTAACTTATAATTTATGAAGAAAGTTAAAATTTACACAGTATTCAAAAAATACATATCAAATAATTGATTTGCTAAGTTTTAGCTTTTAAGCATGTGTAGTTATTTTAAATTTTATAGTCTTCAAGTAACATATCTTAGAATAGAACCAAACATTTTTCTGTTTAATATTTGCATGCATTCTTATGTTTACTACTATGTCTATGTGCCAGATATAAATAATAGACAATGCATCAAGTAGCCAATCTAAGTAAAAGTCTGAGTCGAAGTAGAAAGATGAGTCTAGTTTATTTGTTCTCATGTGAAAACCCCCTTTATTAGAAGAAACTGAACTAAAAGAAAAAAAATTGTAAAAGCAACTCAACAATTTGTGAATATAAACATTTTGTATTTAGACTCTATTTTCTTTTCTTTGTGGACAAGTTGAATATTTTTACACGGGCAAATTTTAATCCGTTCAACATTCCACAGACTGAAATTAGTCTTCAGAGTTGGTTGAGTGGATCAAATAATTATTTTAAAATGTAAGGAGAAATTAGGTTAAGATTTATTAACAGCTTCTGAAGCAAAAATACTTGAGAAGCATCTGATAACTGGCTGTGAACCATAAATTTTGCAAATGCACTTATAGTAAATGCATCAACACAATGTTATTATCATACAAGTAATCATATTGGCCCTTTAGGGTCATACATATATATATATATATATATATATATATATATATATATAAAAGGCATGTTTATACAGTAAATATTCATCCAGATAAGTTTGATTAAATAGAACTAACAAGATCTATCTGTTTAATTTTTTACTGTATTTTCCTAATTTTCAAATAAGCTGTTGTGTATTGAGTTTGAGATTGTGTATAAAATGTCTAAAGTTCATGTTTGTGCTGTTGTTTTTTCAAATACTTTCAACTATCTCAGTCATTTTCAAGAACCAACATGATATCTCCGCGGTAGACAAGATTCTGTTGTCCACATCATAGTATTTTTGGAAAGTTGAAAGTTTAAAATAGTCCACAATGACATCATGTGTAATGGTTAATAGGAATGAGGCCTCACTAAAAAGGATTCATTTTTTGTTTTTTATATATGCATATTAAATGTGTGTGTGTGTGTGTGTTTGTGTGTGTGTGTGTGTGTAATGTATTTTTTATTTACTAATTCAACAGATTTTATCATTTAGACATTATTTTTAGTGGATATTCATATTTGAGTATAATTATTAAAAGGTAAATTTATTTATTTCCACCTACGACCTTGAAAATCCCAAAAATGTTATTTGATTAAAATATACACACACTCAGCTTTAATGAGAGTTCTTAATATTCAGGACAGTAGACAAAAATAAATAATTTTACTGTTTAATAAATAAACAGAACATCTACTCAAATATGAGTATCCTCTAAAAATAACGCCCAAGTGATAATATATATATATATATATATATATATATATATATATATATATATATATATATATTATGAAATGGATTAAGTCTGACAATTATTTAATATATTTCCTGTTTATATGTTATTTTTATAGACATAATTTATTTAAGTAAATGCTCTGTTTTTTTCACGCCAGTAAATGAAATTAATACCATTTAATTAAAAAATGCAGCATTTACTTAAAATAAATTATATCTATAAAAATAACTTATAAACGTAATATATATATATATATATATACATATATATATATATATATATATATATATGTATAGTCATTCCTTGTCATAGCAGAGGGCTTACTTGTCCCAGTGGTCCCAAGAGTGAAGCCATCTGGAGTTCTAACTCCTGAAGGGCCATCTGTAGTGGTAAGGTTGAACAGCAAGGACCAGAGTGAAGGCAACCAACCCCCAAAGACCCCAACAGTGAAATAGGCAAAGATTTCAATGGCTAAACTAATGGAAGAGAGCAGCACTCATCAGGCTGGCATAAGCAAGGCAGACCTTGGCAGATCAAGCATCTGACAGCCTGATGTCACCAGATTTACCTGATCTCATCTGTCTCAATCCCCATTGAGCCTTGAGGGAATCTCTTCTGGCCAAGTGTATGGACTTCTCTGTCATGTATAGTTGTTCACGAAAATCAAAGTCATGTGAATGGCCTCATCAAACTCTCTTTCATTCACAACCACTGCCACCAGGTGAGAGAAAGGGAATAGGGAGAGAGAATGATGATCCTGATGCTCAAATGCAAGTGGGTGATGACAACACACACACACACACACACACACACACACACACACACACACACACACACACACACACACACACACACACATATCTTGATAAATTAACCTATCAAATTTTAACTATGTTGGAGTTAACTCCTCCTTAATTTCCTAATTGTCACTAGGACACGCTCTCCCTCCACTATAAATACTGGGCAATTTATTGCCTCGTTCTCTTTTTCACTTTGCTTTTCAGTGGACACATTAAAAAATGTGATCTCTCACGGAGATCTGCGTTTTCGCCCACTTGTGGGAAAACGCCATGAAACACACATACACGTACGTACAAACATTCACCAAAATACAAACTCTTTACGTTCACACACAAATGTTGATGTCTATGTCCGTTGTAAATTTGTTGTTTAATACATATATTTGTTAACATATATATATTGGTCTTGTTTGTTTTCTTTACATATTCGGTTGGACTCAACTTGAGTCTGCCATGTTCTTGTAGTTGGACCTTCTTCTAGCAGGAATAAACAGCACATTTTTCTAATTCAACAGCACACAAACAAACACGGTCCTCTACACTAGCATATAAATTTCTGTGTCTACATTCCTTCCAAAACTATACGACTCAAGTAAGTTAATAAGTAACATACCTAAATCTAGTAAAATCCATCAGTTGAATACAATTAAATTATTTAAATTATTTTGTTCAACATATCATTCCATCCTATGCCAATATCATGTACAAGTATTTAAAGTAAAGCAGTTTTCTGGTCATCAGTTCTGCTTTATCTTCACATACAAAGACACCAATTGCAAACAAACAATTTATATTCAACATAGTATGGAGCTTCCCAAACTGTTACTTTTCCATATTTTAGTATAATTAATTAATTACCTATTTTCTCTTTAATTAGTGACTAAATTTTTCATTTAATTCTTTTAATGTAGATTTTAACTTATATATTTAAATTTAAGTAATTGTTGCAAAATCATTGTCTTCTTAAAAAGTGTTTTACTAATAAAAAAATTAGAAAGCTCTGGATAAGATGAACAAACATGAGTAATTCTACTAAAAACTATCAGTTGAATGCAACTAAATATTTTGTTTAATTTCATTTCATCCGGTGCCAACACCATTTCAGATAAAGCATATAGCTGAAGGCATAGATTTATTAACTCTTCACAGTGACCACTGCTCCCACTCCTAGGGGCTCATCTGTATACCAAGGAATTCCCACAAGGCATCCATATCACTTTCCTCTCTTGCAGCCTAAGTATCAAGGGAACTATGATTCTCTCTCCTAATAAAGAATCCAATACAAGAACTCAAAAGACTTTAAGAAATAAATCATTGTCATGCCCATAAAAATAAATAAATAAAAATTAATTATAGTGTTAAAAAATAATAATTATAATAATTATAATAATTATAATTACTTCATTCATTCTAAACCAATGCATATTAATCCCTCTTTTCTTCTCTACACACACAAACATGTGACATTTTCACTATCAGACAAGTAATCCACACAGGCAGGTGGTTAAAATGTGCATCAATGAAAATTTTGTCTCCTTTTCCTTTTTCTGGTCATAATAGTAACATTTATCTTTTAGTACTCAACAAAAATTTAAGGTAAGAAAACCCCAGACACTTCTTGTATTTTCCAACTAAATGATCTGCACACTCACTACACCCATCTATAAAAAAAAAAAAAACATACGAGAAAGACTGTATACAGTTTGTTTATTCTTTATCTTATGATTCTCTCAGATTCCAATCCATATTTGATCTACATTTGACCCCAAACTCACAATTTTACTCAATATTACTGTCACTCGTGTCCACAACACCACATAACAACCAGATAATAAATAATACTCGTTTTGTTGTTTTCACATCTTGTCATTTCTCATTTTTATGAGTATTTGTTGTATATATAAAGTTAGGGTGTTTATAATTATTTACTCAGAGTTATAACTCCTCTATACCAGCCGCTTAATTCCCAAGCAAACAAAAGCGGTATGTATACATTTCTTTTTAATTATTCACCCCAAACCAGTCTATAAAGCCACTTAGATGCAAGGAGTGCCTTAGTGTGAAAGAATCTGAGAAAAAACATTAAAGTGAGAGGGTAATAAAAGAACAGGAACTAAGGAGAAAGAATATGATAATAGACATTGCATTTAAGTCTTTGAAGTTCAAATTTGATTGGAAAGCAAGAAGTCAGAAGAGAGTTCCACAAGTAAAAAGAAACTATTAGCATTTATGGTTACATCTAGTAAATTCTAACTGTAAAATGATGAGACCTAACTGCCAATCTAGTACCTTGTCCAGTATTTTGTTCTTTTGTCTAGTTCTGTGGTGTTGAAAGAATGTAAATGTATCAGCTTCTAACAAACATCAATAAAAGGACCGTGATCTTTGTTTTGCAGATAAAGGAAATACAAAATACATTCTTAGTCACTAGTCTCTCTTTATCTTCACATGGAAAGACACCAATGCAACTACACTGGTATAGATGATCCTGAACTGAAGAGGTGCTACATGTTTGTAATGGATGGGGTGGTTGTTGGTCACCAATTTGTAGTTAGTGAAGTTGCAACTTGCTATTGCTGAGGCGGAAAACTTTCAATAGAAATAAATTCAACACGCGGAGGATTTTTCATGTGTATTTGTATAATGAACAACATAGCTCTTAAAAGAAGAGAAAGAGAAAATTATATTTACTTGTAGTATATAGATAGTGCAATAAAAGGAAAAAGAAACATTCATGGTATTAGTGCAGTGTATGTATACAAGTGCCATGTGGTTGGTTTGAAATTAAGTAGTTGGCTTTGCTATATGAATGATGATGTTCAAAAATCTTTACTGCTAAATTTATCATCTCTTCTCATGTAATATAGGTAAATAAGCTATATCAAAAGAAACTAAGGGTTATTAAACTCAACTTTTTATGCTCCTCAGTATTTCAATATAATAAATTACATGAAACAACAGTAATGATGAACAGTATGCCTGGCCACTCATATCTGAGTATACTTATCTGCTGGGTGGTTAGCTAATTCTCAGCATCTTTCTGTATGCCACAAGTTACTTTGTCATCTGTGAGGAGATTGTCCTGCATTCACTGGCATATAGGAGGATTGATTTTAAATAGCAGTCCAACACTCTTTTCTATGTTTCTAACAAAATTTTCTTGTTTCTTAATACTTTGCTTAGTTTTGGAAAAGCACCTTACACTATTTCAATGCATCCTCAGATTTTGATGTTGCATTTTCTGTTCTCTGTTAAAACACTTCCTAGATATTTAAATTTTTCTGTCTCTTATTTGTAATTGATATCTCAGGTTGTTCCTCTTGTTGACAACCATACATTCTGTCTTCTTAGAATTGATGCTTAGTCCTTTCTTCTCCCTTTCCTTTACTACCTTCTGTAGAAGTTACTGTACTTTCCTTTCTGTGTCTGTTACCAACACTGTGTCATCTGCATATCTTTTACTGTTACGATTATGGCTGCCAATAATGAATCCTGATAGGACTCTCAGAATTGCTTCACTGTAAAAGATAAATAAGTCTATTGAGAAAATACATCCTTGTCTTATGCATGTTTCTACTTTAGTGTATTTACTGAATGCTCTGTTATTGCAGGTTCAATCCCTGATTAAGCTATACTTAATAAATATTGATATTCAGGCTTAGTTTTTTTTATTTTCCTTTCAGATATTTCTATCAAAAGTATTTTTAATAAAAGTCAAAAATTAAAATTAAAAAATACAAATTACAGGAAAAAAAGTCCCAGTCATATTGAAAAAAAGAAAATATACAACAAAATGAGAAAAACTAAGGCAAGCAGAGATTGAATCTTTCTTTCATCCACACCAACCTTTTCCCAGAACTGGAAACTAAACAGTTCTACAAATATTGTCTTTTCTAAAATTTGCATTTGCTCTGACAGGCTTTCTCCTGGTGCCCAGACTACATGAATTTAAGTGTGCTATTAGATTGGTATCTAGGTCCCATCCATTTATTGCTGAAATAGATAAATGCAACTGTCACTTCTGCTCCAATAGTTTCTTTTCTCACACTTCCTGTCTGTAGAACTCCCTTCCATTTACTTGCTTCCCAGATAAGTACAATCTTCAAAAATATAAATGCAACATCAATCACCATCTTCTATCTTCTTGAATCCCGTTCATCTTTTGTCCTTTCCTCAATCCTCCATACACCCAGACTTTTCTCTCATTTTCACTCCCATACTAGTGGCATTTCTGCCTTGCTTGGGGTGAAAAGATTAAAAAAACAACAGGAGACTAAATTTTCTTCTCAGTTTCAATTTATGACAATTCTATCAAGCTGAGCTGTATTATTCGTTCAAAATTATTATTGCCATTAATTTTCAAAATAAATGTAAAAGTTCTAGAAACTAATGTTTTTTTTTAAACATTAGCTTCTAAAACTTTTACATAAATATTAACTTACACATATATATGTATGTATATGTGTGTGTGTGTGTTTTAAAAATAGGATATATAATCCCGACAAAGTTTTTAAAATTTTTAACAATTGGAAACATTCATGAAAGTAGATTTGTTTAGAAATATATCCGATAATGCATTTTGCCATTTAAGGCTTCATCAGATCTGAAAGTGAAAGAATGAAATGTGTGGATGTGTATGTTTCCAATTGTCAATATATATATATATATATATATATATATATATATAGATATATATATATATAGATATATATATATATATCCTACTATATATGGGGAAAATGTCTGTAAGTCGCATTCCAGAAAATAAGTACAAGGGAAAAGCAAAAAATTGTGTATCTAAAATTAAAACAAAAATGTTTACATAGGATAATATATCTAAACAAATATATTATTTCATGATAAAAATAATAAAAGCAGGAAACTTTAAAACTTCATATCTGATTTAAATTCCTTTCTTTTTATTTTCTGGTACCATGTATGGTTTTTCTTTTAGCTTTTTCATGAAAATTTAAACTGAAAATGAAAACAAACAGTTATACTGCAGGAAATTTTATGACCTTTTAAAAGATTATTTTAATTGTTTATTTGAAAAACAAGAACATTTTCCCGTCAGTCTTTCATGTCCAAATGGCTATCCATGTTTAAAAAATGTTATTCATGTTTTAAAAGAGCAAGACATTTTAAATTGATTGAGTGGTTTGCTTTTACAGCCTATTGAACTTTTGCAGGTTATTTAAAGCCAGAAAATATTTTTACATTCTAAGAATTCTTTTGATATAATAATGATTTGCTGACACAAGTCCTACTAATTAACCCATAGCTGAGAGGAAAAGAGGCAGATTCATACCTTTCTCAAGGGTATTTGCACATAAGTGAATATAATAAATCTGGCTGGAATTAGAACTTGACTCTCCAATTTCCAATTCTGAGTCATTATCCATTACACCAACCACACATCCAAGCTTACAGCACCTGATATTCCGAAGCAGTCATCCATCTATGTACTGAGCAGGCTAAGCATTGAGAATCAGTGTTTCAACATGGTATGACTGAAAGCAGACCTATTTTAAAAAGTGTTGCTATCAGATGATAAGATACCAAATAGTAACCAAAAGTATTTAAAAAGAAGATTCTAAAACTGTTGTTTGGAATTTTGAAGATGTTAAAAGACTGTGCTGAAGAAACCCACTCAGCCTTCAAAAAGGCTGAAGGTGTTCACCTGCTGATGTGACTGACACAAAGAAAAACTGGAACAGACTCATTATGTCGTTTATAACAGAAAATGGTTGATGGAATAGCCCGGATGTCCTGCCTATGGGGTTAATGGTGGCTATGGATTAGCGTACTTGTCTTCAAATGCATATAGCATTAGTGGCAGTGACCAATAGGGGGAGAGGAAGCCAACAAGGTAGGAGAATGGATTTGCAGCTATTTGGACTGACAGCTACATAAATTTGTGACAGTTTGCTATAGGCTATTTTGGCTGACTGTTGCCTTTGGTGTTAATAAGAAAACTAAGACAGTTTATTTTCCCTTTTTTTTTTAATTACTGTTTTCCATGAGATTGCAAAGATTGTTCATGATACCAAAAATTAAAAAGAAAAAAATACTAACAACATGTTGAAATCTAAGCATTAAATTTTGAGTTATTGTTCTATTTTGTTCTTAGTTGATTTGTCCTCTTTCAGATATGACCATTTATGCGAAGTTCTGACAAAGATACTGGAAGAAAGGAAAACAGATGCAGTGGACATGCTGGAAGACTTAAGTAGAGAGACAAAGAAATTCAAATTCCAACAAAATGCTGATACAATTATACAGATGACAGAACCATCTCCAGAAATAGCTTTGGCAACCATTGAAAAAAAACTTTTTACGGTATAAATTGTCTGATTTCATTTTTTGTCATGAGGCTAACAAAGAAATTGTGAAAGATTGTTTATTTGAAATTGTTTATTTATATATTTTTTCAGCAGTTTATTTTTCAGTTTGTCACTCTCAACATCTTTCATTTTGAAAAAAAACCTTTTTGCATAATCTCTGGTAATCTTCCATGGTTTTTATCAATACAAAAATGTATTTAAAATTATTGACTTAACAAATTATTTAAAATAGATATAAGGATACAGAAGGTGCTTATCTGCCTTTGGAGGAGATAAGTCATATGGGTCACATGACAGCCGCTTAGTGATGTCACTTCATACAGTGATGAAAGCAGCAGCCAAATTCAGTTTGTTTTACAGCAACTAAACCATAAGGTTGCTTTCTTTAGCCCCCTCCCATGGTACGGGCAGAGGCTAAATCTGCCTCCCCTGAAGCTTACAAGTTCATGGTACCATTTTCTTTTCGGAATATATCTTTCCCTGATATAGAAAGAAACTCCAGCAGGCAATTCTCAAATTGGGAAAACCCAAAACTTATTGTTTCCCTGCTCATGGAATATGTTGTCCCCTGGGACATAGATTAATCCAGCCCATTTTTAAACTAGAGTCCTAAACATCAGTTCTCCAGACACAGGAGCATCTTCATATTATATGTAAGACTCTTTCCTTATTTTTTTCTCCTTATACTCTGCTTTGCTATGTAGATATATATATATGATATATTATTCACTGCATGGGACACATGTATATATGTATATATGTAGTTTTGTGTATGTCTTAATACTATAAATGTTTCTCTGAGAACAAAGCATGTTTGTCATTCCCTTTTCCTTTCAGAAATTCTGTTCCATCCTTGAAGTTCGATGTTATTATAACACGGATATAATAATGCCCATAATGGGGGAAATACAAATGGGAGAATAAATCTTTCTTCCCTACCTCTCTCCTGTTACATAGAAAACCATCATTAAAGGTTTAAAGGGGAAATCTATTTAAAATGACTAATTATAGATTAACTGGTATATAAGGAGATTCTAAACTGGTTCTCAGCCCAACCAAGAAGTGATTAAGAAAATCTGATGTTTTTGACCAGATTTTGGCAAATGGCTCAAGCTGAGAACTACTCAGCACCTCCTTGGAGTATTTGCTTGTTTATACTGTACATAAAGTGGGGGATCGTTTTTTTTTTTTTTTTTTTTTTTTTGGTATTAAGTAATAAACTGATTACCCCAAGAATTGCTCCAAGAAGCCTATTCAAAACAAAATTCTCATATTTGGTCAGATTTTGGGAAGAGGGTCAGGTTGATAATTTTCCAACTATCTCTTATATACACAAAAGATATCCTGTAAAGAATAGGAAGGAAAATTATCTGTATTTACTGTAATAAGATATTTACTTACAAAAATTTTTATATTTGCTTTGGTGGTTTATTCATTGTTATCAAAAGTCAGTATCACTGAAGAGAGAAAAATATCAACCAGTTATTGTCATCAGATATTAAAGTTGTGTGAGTTTGATGGCTGACATGGAAAGAAAACTACAGGACCTCCTAGACAGGATGGTAGTAAAAGAAGGTGAGACAAAAGGACTAAGCATCAAGTGCAAAAAGACAGAAAGTCTGGTCATCAGCAAAAGGAAAGCCCAAGGTGCAAGTTACAAATTGGAGATGGATACATCAAGCAAGTGCAGAAGTTTAAATATCTGGGGTGTGCTTTAACAGAGGATAGAAAATGCAACACCAAAATTTGAACATGAATTGAACGAGCAAAAGAAGCATTCCAAAAGATAAACAGAAAAGAATTCATTCAAAAAAAAAGAAAAGTGTGTTAGATTGCTATGTAATATGCATCCTCTTATAGGGCAGTGAATGCTGGACAATCTCCCTGCGGATGAAGAGAAAACTGGAGGTAACAGAAATGTTGTTCTATAGGATACCGAGAATTCCATGGATGGAGTGAAAAAGCAACAAGGAAGTTTTAAACAAAATGGCAACAACAAAAAAGAACACTTATGCTCAGAATCAGAAAGAGATTAGCTGAAATTCCTTGGTGATGTAATGGAATAACCTGTCACCCCCATGAGTAACTATACTATAGGTAGTAACTTCCTATAAGTATCAGTAAGTCAACGGTCTAATGAGTCTAGCTGAAATCTTTTCCGGCTTGCTGGTCGAACTCTCTGCCTCTGAGCAGAGAGGAACCCGGATGAGGCTCCACCAAAGGGCAGGGCCTCGTTCGGGGGGGGGGGGGAGGTTGACCAACCCAATCCCGTTTATGTGTGTTCTAGGGGAAATCTTTGGTCGAGCCTACGGGCTCAGATAACTCACGTTAAACTCGGCCTTGTGCCACATCTACCCTCGTGGTGGGGCTGATAAATACCATCTAGCTGGAATCTGTTGAATACGACTCAGACTTACGTGAGAACTACCGACCTTCCAATAGCAGCACTCACTACTGGATTGACTTGCGACGACCTTGTGTATAACTGTTACCTTATTTCTTATTTTACTAGTTTTTACAATAAACCTTTACTTATTTTATCCACCATGTTTTTCAAGTATATATTCCTATCAGCACAGAATATAACACTTGGACACATAATGATAAAGGAGGGCTTAGAAAATTAACCCTTACAGGACATACTGAGTGCAAGAGAGATGGGGCAAGGCAGCAAGCCACCTACCTGATGAACCTGAATGAATGGATGGTAGAACGGTGTGTGTGTGTGTGGGGGGGGGGCGAGAGCCTTAGCAAAAATAAAAATCTGCGAAGGATCACAAGATATAGGACGTTTTGGAGAGCCATGATCGCTCATGTCCTGAAGGGACGAGGCACATAAAAAAAGACGAGTTTGTACGTCGTAGAAAACGGGTATTGTCATTATTGAACGTTTCAAATTTTTCCATAGTAAACACGGATTTACCTCCCTTACATTTTCTTTAAGTTTTTCGACTTAGTCTCCTGTGGCAAACGGTGACTTTGAAACCAAGACATGAAGTTCATAACAACCAGTGACGTGGTAATGTTTGGTGATGCCCACGGCCATCTCCTTGATTGTATACTCCCAAGACTCAAGTGTCTCGTACTGAGAAATGTGAGAAAGGAAGACATTTTAAATATGCAAAAACAGATGAAACATGAAATAAACACCTTATTCAAATTAAATATATAAACTAAATTTTTATTTAACTCTTTGATTGGATGCCCTTCCGATATGGATGCCCAGGGACGTCGCACCCTCTGCTCCCACCTTCTGCCCCACTTTCTACACACTACTGATGATGCCCGTTAATAGTTATGAGAGAAATCTGTGAAAATCATAAAATCAACAAATAATGACATACTTAAAATTTATTTTTTAAATTAATTCAGTTTCCCATTTCTTTTCAGCAAATTCATCGATCATTTCTTTTCAGCAAATTCATCGATCATTTTGTTGTAGAAAATATCAGCTCTATGTTTTATATTCATCTTCAGGTTCACACTCCTCCCTAGTACAGGAGTAGACTTTTATTTCTTGTTTCTGCTTTATGATTAAGTTTCCAGTTCCTTCTAAAATCTTCTTATTCTCTTTCACTACCAGTAGCCTCTTGCGTCTTAGTGGCATTATCGCCTTGCTCAGGGTGAACGGATTAAAAAAAAATTCTTCTTCAAAAGGTCTTTATTCATAAGAATGAAAAACAAATAATTCAGTCAATATTTTCTTAGAGAATAGAAATGCCAATGCTGTTTTGTTTTTTGTTTTTTTTCTTACTTCTTTTCTTTCTCACTCAACCCACCAATCTTCTTTCACTCACTAAATTGATTGGAAAGCAAGAGGCTGGGAGAGAGTTTCACAAATGAGAAGTATGAGAGAAGAAAGTGTTAGCATTATGGTTGCATCTAGCCATTACAACTGTAAAATGATGCGACCATGCTGCCATTCTAATCAGTTCAGTTATTCGCCATGCATGATACATGCGCAGGCAATCATGTAGCTTTCGATACATAACTGACAAGGCAGATTTTTTTCCCACAGTAGACCAGTAGCTATCCAAGGCTATAGAACCTGGTCTGTCCTGCTATTTACCCATAGCTGGAGGGAGAAAAAGAGGATTCACACCTTTCCCAAGGGTATTAGCATGTAAGTGAATGTAATGGATTCGACTGGAATTTGAACTCGAATCTCCAATTCCTCAATCCGAGCCACTATCCATTACTCCACCATTCCTCCTCATTCTAGTACTATACTTAAATTCATAAAGTTTAGGTATCATAGAGGAAAGTTCAGCAGAACAATTACTATGAAAGTATTTATAGAAAAGGCACAGGGAAGCTCCATTATGGTGATGGAAAAGTGACTGAAGCTGAGATGCTAGGTCAAGACCCATAACATTGCAGATTCTTCTTTGGATTTCATAAAGAATTTCCAAGTATATAGCAGGAGCACTAGACCAGATGTGGCAGCAATATTCAAAGCAAGAACAAATCGTAGACTTATAAATATGTAAGATAGATTCTGGTAAGAAAAATTGTCTAGCACGACACAGTGAACCAACTTAGCAGTTGATACTCTTTTCACTTCATGTCAGCTGAAAACATTAGCCTAAGAAGACGAAATGAGTCACTCTCCTGGAGGTTAGCATCAACCATGCTGATGGAAAGGGTTCTAACAGACAATTAAAAGACTAAAAGAGGTTCTAACAGACAATGTTTTGGAGGCATTTATCATTTATGCATTTCTTGTAGAAGCTCATCGTAATGCCGAATCATCATAATCGTCGTCATCATCATCATTACCACATATGGGTGTGGTCGTAGGGCTGTTGCGCAGCTGACCATTTGACCAGTTACCTCCATATGTTTCGGTTACTTTAAAAATATCCTAAGCTATGTGTTTTCTCGTCTGCAGTTTCAAGGGAGATAATTCCGCTGTTATTGTCTCCCTTGTTTTGTTTATCAGTCGAGTTTTTAAATTAGTCACAATTTTAAATCTTTATCTCCTCATCAATGTAATCATTTTTTCTTGAACTAAAATGTTCATCAAGTTCACTATGTGATGTTTTACACATTTAGAAAAGATCACAACAGGAGTAATTTTTGGATCTCAACAAAAGTTTTGTAAAGTGTTGTTGAATTTGTTCAGCCATTTATGAGATCATAATGTTACTAATCATTTATTTGATCACATTTAAAAGAATTTAGCACTAATTAAATAGACTGGTAAAAAAATAGGGAAAACATTTTGTGGGGAATAATTTTTTCCTTAGATCTTGCTCAAGCCACGACATTTGTCAGAATAAAAAATTATTGACGTTTTATCAATTTAGAAGGGAGTTCCTATTCATAATATCGATACAGTGTGTAAAAATCAATCTCTGACTTTTTACAGTTACTGGACTCAACTGTTATTTACAAATGTCAAATTTAAAATTGTGCTTATATCATTGATCTCTGCATTTGTTTTTTTTTTAATTTTCTGAATTTTAAAAACTTTTTTAGAAACTTTTGAAGGAAAGATTTTTTTCAGAAACACAAACACAAACATTGGAAGATATTAATTATTTATCTTAAATGAAGAACAAACGGACATATATACTTTTATGTAAATTTTTGTTCTTCAATTAAAAATGTAATTATTTGTTCCTTATTTAAGAGTAATTTTTAAAAAAAACCTTGTTTTCATACATAAAACAACTGAGTCCAATAATTCTGTAAAGGGATTGATTTTACACAGTAACGATATTATGAACAAGACCTGCCATCTAGAATGATAAAAAATTCAATATCTTTCAATTCTGACAAATATGATGACCTAAGGAAGGTCTAAAGAATGCTTGTCTACAAAAATTATTTCCCAAAAACATTTTCCTTATTTTTTATAAGCCGACCAATCTACTTAAGCAGAGCCAAGAGATTGATTGATATTATTGAAGGTTCAAGAATCAATTGATTCTGAATTATAATTTTCCTGACTTTCTACTTTTAAGTACCTAACAGACAGACTGGGGGGGTATTTTTTAAGAGTAAACCCCCACCCCAAATTACTCTCTTCAGTGTTCCAACTGATTTTAGTAATGCTGTCATCTGGATGTGAAGATAGTGTACCAGATATCAATCCAAAACAGTGATTCTCAACTGACATACCATGGCACACTAGTGTGCTGCACAGTCCTCTTAAGTGTGCCATAAAATATTGTCACAGCATACATGTGTGTGTGTGTATGTGTGTGTGTGTGTAAGTAGTAATGGTACAGTGTTAACGTTTGAATAAATGAATAAAAATTAAACATTTTTTTTCAAATAATTCTTTTCATTATGCGCCTTCTAATATTGGACTTCAGTTATGTGAAGAAGAGTCGGCCACTATTTCTAGTGATTGAGGGCTCAAAATAAACCATTCGACAGTACTCATTGATACATTTTGGATTTCAATACAAAAGGAATATCCCACGTTAGCTAAAGAGGTTTTATCAGTTTTATTGCAATTTTCTACTTCTTATTTATGTGAATTGAGCTTCTCATGCTTAAATAACATAAAAAATAAGAAATGAGAAATACTTTGCTCAACTGAAGAAGAAATGAGGCTCTGTTTATCGCACCTTTGACCATACATTAAAGAAATCATGAAAAAACACCAGGCACAGGTTTCACACTAAATAATCTGCACAAATAGTAGAATAGAAACATTGAAATAAAGTAAGTTCATATTTGTGTGTGTTTTTGTTTTTAATCTATGGTTTTATTTTATAACATTTAAGTGTATACCCTTTAAAAAATTTGCTAAGTGTGCTGTGATATTTTCACTTGCTCTTAGGTGTGCCATTGGTTAAAAAGGTTGAGAAACAGTGGTCTAGAAAGTGGACTTGGTGTGAGCTGAGCCCAAATTCTGGGTTGGTCTGTTGTCCAATTTCATACAAATGCTCTTAGGAAAGGCATGAATCTATCACTTCTCTCCCCCAAGCTATGGGTTAAATAACAGGCTAGGCTCTGTTCTCTAGTCTTGGATGGCAACTAGTCTAAGAGAAAGAAAACTCTGAATTCAAGAACTATAGCAAAGACAATGGGAAACTACTCCACTATCTTTCCTAATAATGTATGGTAATTCACAGATCATAAAGGAAAGGAATCTGTGGAGATTCATGATTGCCTACATCCTAAATGGCATAAAAACAATCATCTGGAAGGTTTCATTTCACTATACAGGGTGTCCCCACAAAATTGACATAATTTAAAACGTGAATATCTGAGTAACTGCATGTCCCAAGCAAATGAAATTAAATTTCTTTATCAAAATTCAAACAAGATATTGAAAGGGATGTAAATTTTATGACCTTTTTAACAAATGTTCAATATGCGCACCACCTGTGACACATCACACGTCAAGTTGGTAATCCAGCTCCTGCCAAACACACAGTAGCATGCCTTGCGTAACATTCTCCAGTGCCCTACTGATTCTCTGCTTAAGTAACGCCAGGCTTGTAAGAATAGAGGGGATATAGACCTGTCCTTTCACATAGCCCCATAGAAAAAAATTCACAAAGTGTCAAGTCAGGTGAATGTGGTGGCCATTTCAACAGGACATTGTCACTGGCATGCCCGATCCATCTTCCTGGTCGATTCACATTGAGATAAGTCCACACAGTCAACTTAGTTGGTTTTTACACAGGTTGTTAAAATTTGAGATCATTTGAGTGAGAATTTACAATGTTATTATACAAAGTAATGATGTCAATTTTGGGGGAATACCTGTATTATTATGACCTCTTTGCAAGGCTCTGTTATGGTCCAGAATGATGATGATATTTCAGTATTGTAAAAAGAACCTTGCTATTAATGATGATAAAAAATAAGGATATTTCATCATTCTAAAAATAACCTTGTCATCAGTGACAATAGAAAAGAAGGATATTTCATCATCCTACCCTCATCATTATAAAAACAATACTTCCATCACAAGAGAGTCAGTAGAGTAGAGAACAGTAGTAGTGGTAGTCAGTAGATGAGTAGACAAGTAGCAGTACAGAAACATGTCTAGCCAGCATTCTGGGAAGATTGAAAACAGACAATTTCAAACGCCATCCTCACAAACGAAATTCTCAGAACCAAACCAAGTAATCACTCACTTTTAAACAAAAGAGACCCTGAGAACATTTTTACACACACCATACCAATATTCCATAATTCACATCACAAAAAAGAAAATATAAATTCTTGTTATTTATGTCAACACGTGTCTCAAGTTTTTGTTGTTGTTACTGTTGTATGTTTTATGCATTCTAATTTCATGTCATTTAATACCTACCCCATTACAGCTCTTTTAGATTGTTTGAGGTGTTCCATTAACAATGGGCACAATAATAACATCATACTGTATAATTTTTTCAGTTCTCTCACATGTTCTAGATGAGGCCTGCACAATTAAAATGTATGATGGGTCACTCTGATAAGAGGATACCATGCACATGTATCACAGCCAAATGAATCTGATATGGGGGACAAGTTTTGATAAAAGCAGCACATAATTTTGCAGGTAAAGTCCAGTTAGAAATGCCTTCAACTCAGGTAACCCAGTCTGCTCAGGCAGTCTCTGATTGATTGTCTTCCTAATTATCGATATGTGATTCCCAAGTTGTCTTAGCTGCCTCATCATTCAAATGCTACAAATTATACTAACATTTACTTAACAAATCAAATGCATATGAAACATGATTAATCAATGAAAATCAAACAACAAAAAAATAAAATTACCAGAATCTTTTTTTCTCCATATCTCATTCTCTGATGAAGCTTTAATAAAAGTGAAACATGTTAGATTGATAAACCTTTCCTATTTGTTCTTTATCTTAACATTCTGTCAGATTCTGATCCATATTTGATCTATATTTGATCCCAACTTTTATATATATATATATATATATATATATTTAACCCCAAACAAGGTAATAAAGCCACTAAGTGGTTACTGGGTGTTAAAAAATATGAGAACAAAAAACACTATTAAGTAGAGAAAATAATAAAAGAACAAAAATTAAGAAGATAACAATTGACATTCATTGCATTTAAGTTATTGAAGGTCAAAGTTGATTGGGAAGCAAGAAGCCAGAAGAGAGTTCCACAAGCAAGAAGTACCATAGAAGAAGCTGTTAGCATAGGACTTACGGTTACGCCTGACTAATTAGACTGTAGATTGATGAGACCAGGTCATGACCAATAATATGGCTGATTCTTCTTTTGATTTTATCAAGAATCTATAAATATAAAGGAAGAGCACCGGACCAGATGCGACAGCAATATTCAAATCAAGGACAAATGATAGATTTATAAATATATAAGATAAATTCTAGCAAGAAAATTGTCTAGCAAGACACAGTGAACCAAATTTCTAAGCAACAGACCTAGTAATTAATTCAAAATAATCTTTCTAATTTCTCTTTATGTCATCCGAGAATGTTAGCTCGAGAAGGTATAACAAGTCACCCTTCTGAAGGTTAGCATCAGCCATGCTGATGGAAGGCAGAAAGAGGTTTTCTCAGATGATTAATAGAGAGAAGTTTTGTTTTGGAGACATTCAAATTAATGAGCCATTTCGTGTTCCAGTTAACAGCAGATTACAGGTCATTTTTGAGATCAGTTGCCAATTTGACCTTAACTGATCAGACTTACTATCGAAACAGGAGCAAATAGTTGTGTCATCAGTAGATATAGAGTTGAGAGCTGATGCCATCAGGAAAGTCATTGATGGAAATTAATAAACAAAGTAAGGTTCAAGGATAAAGTTCTGGGTGACACCTGCATTAGTACGAAAAGATCTAGAAGAGTCACCATTCAGGACAACTTTTATTTTGCAATCTGATAAGACCAAATCAGTTCAAAAATTCGTCCTGAAATACCATAACTTTTCAACACATGAAGAAGGCCAGTATGCCAAACCCTGTCAAAAGCTTTTGAGATGTCCAAAACAACAGCCTTCCTTATCTAAATCATTCACCATTCTTATCTAAATCTTGATAGACTCTTTTAGCTATAATCATTAATGCATCAGCAGTTGACCTAGAAAAGCGAAAGCCATATTGCTTATCTGAAAGAAGATCCTGGTTCAAATCTTGATGGAGAGCACATTTTTCTTTAATAAAATTTCTCAAATGATCAGTCCAGTAGACAAAATAAAATACTTTTTAAAATAAATGGAGTGTGTATTCAAATATGGGTATCCACTAAAAATATTATTTAAAGTAATATATGTATATATATACAATGTGATGAGAACGAAAGTAATATATAAATTCCAATGTTTACAGCATTAATCCAAAAAGGGCTCAATACCGATAGTAGAGCGATAATTATTTACTTATTATAATTTTATCATATAGACAAAACCATCTTACTGACTACAAAGATGCAACTTTGTTTCAGTGCATTTCAGCTGCACTTCGACGGGTGAGAATCAAAAATGATTATAGTTGTATCTTTGTAGTGAGTAAAATGGTTTTGTCTATATGATAAAATTATAATTATATATATATATATATATATATATATATATGAGAGAGAAAGAAAGGAGGGAAAAATGTAGATGAAGAGGTCATCTTTCTGCTTGATATCTGTAGACAATGTATGAAAGGTAATGTTGAGATGGAAATACATAAAAATAAAGACATTAAAATTATATATAGAGTGATAGAGCCAAAAAAGATTGTTGATTGCTTGACTTATTTGTTTTTTATGGCTTATCAACCCTTTGTGGGTTATTTAAAGCTGGAACATTATTTTTAATTGTAAGAATAATTATTTTTGTGAGTGAATATTGCATTAAGAATTTTTGGAGAATAACAATAATTGTTTGAGATACAAGTCCTACTATTTTAACCACAGTTTTCACAAGGATATTTGCTCATAAGTAAATGTAAAGAATCCAACTGAAATTTGAACTCAGCTCTCCAAATTCTCACTGCAAGCTGCTATCCATTGCACCACCTGCACATCCATGTCAAATAAAGGTAAAAGAGTGGATACAGTATGAAATCTTCCTGCTTTCCTTATTCCTCATTCACATCTGAAACTAATCCATGTTTGTATAACATTTAGATAAAAACATGGATGGGCAATGAAGGATAAGGAAGAGAATGGGAAGATACAGGCAAAGGTTAAGAGGAGACCAGAGACATGAGATAATGGATATTTTCAACACCTATGGAACTCACCTGGATTTAGCCAAGAGAGAATGAGGGTACTGGAAAAAGGGTGAAAGAAGAGCAGAGGTATGAGATAATGGATAATCTTGGTTGTATTGCAAGGGATAAGGGAGAGAATGAGAAGATACAGGCAATGTTGAAAGAGTAGCAGAATGAGAAAATGTAAGATTTTATTTGTCATGTGGAATTCCCCTGGATTCATACGCCTATCCTATGTGTTTTAACACATTTGTGTATTTGGAGATCTTAGAAGATCAAACTGTACAATTTCCTTGTCTTTGTTGTCTTTACTTGTTTGTTTGCTTTGATCTTCATCCAATCACTATGAAGCAATGCAATATGAAATGCAAATAACCTTTTATGAATTATGAACATAACAAATTTTTTTAAAATCTTTCAAACTTTCCTCTTCTTCAATGCCCTCTTGCCTTCAATATTCTTCTTATTCTTCTCTGTGCTGTGTTCCTTCAAGATATTGGCAATCATGGCTCTCCACAATTTCCTATCCTTTGTAACATTTCTCTCTGCCCTCTTGCCTTCAATATTCTTCTTCTTTTCTGAGTTCCTTCAAGATATTGGCAATCATGGCTCTCCACAATTTCCTATCCTTTGTAACTTTTCCCTCTACCTTCTTGCCTTCAATATGTCCTGTCAGTGTCACATTTTCCTGATTATGTGCTCGAGGAAATTTCAACTCACTCTTTTCCAAGTACAAATGTTCTTTTTGTTTGTATTTTCCTTAAAACTTACCCATTACTCACATGTTCAGTCCATGGTATTCTCAGCATCCTTCTGCAGAACCACATTTCTGTTGCCTCAAGTCTCTTCTTCATCCATGAGGGGATTGTCCAGCATTTACTGCCAATATTACATAACAATTCAATACTCTTTTCTTTGTAACAAAATTTTCCTTGTTTCTTAATACTTTGCTTAGCTTTTGAAAAGCATCTTTCACTATCCCAATGCACCTTTCAACTTCAGTGTCACATTTTCTGTGCTTTCTAGATATTTTTGTACTTGCTTGATTTTGCTGTTTCCAGTTTTTAATTGGCATGTTAGCCTGTTCCTTTTTGCCCAAATTGATAATGAATCATGAGTGTAATAAACAAAAAAGCACACCTTTGTATTAAACATTTTGAATTCACTGATGCTGATATCTTTTGTTTTGTTTTGTTTTAGAAAGGAGAAGAAGATTTTGAAGAGCCTGAGGAAGATGTTGAATCTCCCTTGCCAAATGTGATGGAGATGGCGTTCTTTTTCGAACAAACAGGAATTGGACTTTCAAAAGAAGAATACATTAAAGTGTGGATGGCCCTGAAGCATCTGGTTGACACTCACCCACTTCAGCATGTTCGATTCTGGGGAAAGATTTTGGGAACCGAACAGAATTATTATATTGCCGAAGTGGAATACAGAGAAGGAGAACAAATTGAAGATGAAGAAGAAGAAGATGAGGTTTGATTGATTTTCTCTTTTGCTCATACATTTTATCTCTTTATCTGTTACACACTGTTATTGGACTGTTTCTATATATGAGGTGGTATCAGAATATATCAGAATCGTGTCATTGTATCAATCAATGGAAATACACTTGCAGCTGATGCTTATTGATCCCTAGCCTGCTGAATCAGTCTATTAAATTCATGCTCAGTTATTATGCTAGGCTATGTTACATTGTATTGGAATGGCTCTGCAATCTTTACATTGACTGACAAATTTTAGAATTATACCTGCATCAAATTTTACATGAATTTTGACTAATCTCATACAGTTTTTGTGTGTCAGGTGCATTTCAAAACTGTCAAAGTGTCAGTTCATGATGGTGAGCAATCAGATTGGTTAATCAGAAACAAAATACCAGAAAGCACATGAAAAAATTAATGGAATTATCTATAAAGGACCAAAAAATCTGTCCAATTTCTCACATGACTTGTTTCAGATATGGAGTCTGCCAGAAGATCCTAGTCCAGAAACTTTCTGATACCACATTGTACTTGTTAAATTTGCACAGTTTAACAAATGTACCCACAAGAAAGACTGTGTCAAAAAGACGTTTTTTTCTCTTGACACTTCTTTGGTAATTTTTGTTGTTTTAAAAAATTATTTATAGAATTTTAATAAAACTTAAACATAGGAAACTGGACTTATATATTTGCTTTTTTCTAAAAATGTGACAAAAAAAAATGTTAAACTATTTTTTTATAATTTGTTTTCATAATCATTTCTTTATAAAATGTCAAATAATAAATATTGCAGTCAGTTCACATATTTTATAATCTTGTAAATATTTAATTTATTCTTATGAATAAACAATCTAATAAATAAACTATCCCAAAACTTAAATGACTTTCTCAAAGAAAGAAAAAATTGACAGAAAATAAGGTCTTTTTTTCTTGGTGGAGGGATTTGGGGAAGTGCATGAAATGTCTGGCCTGACGCACAAAACACTGGAGATCTTGACCGATAAACAAACTGAACATTTTGAGTAGCACCTTTTATATTCAATAAATCAATGAAAATTCAATGGACTTGTCTCACTGACCGACTTCAGGGTTTCATGTCAAATTTCTCATCAGGTCCAGACGTTTGATTAATCTAGGTTTCCTTATAAGGAAATGGCTAATATTACTATTACCATTGAAATGATTACCAGATCTCATATTTGTACTCCTCAGAATAAACACTGATTATGACTTTCAAATTCTTATCACATTAGATTTTCATCAAAAATATAACCATTTAAATTTAGAACCAGAAAATTTTTTTTATAATATTGCTATATTTAATATCATGATAATGCAGGCTACTCTTATTTTCTGAGCACACCTGTCCGCTAGGGTGGCTAGCCAATCCCTCTCACAGATGCCTGCTCAGGCACATTTGTGTTTGTTCAACACTCAACTGTGGCTTATATTACAACTAAGCTGAGTCGACTTTAGTTACAGTTTCTGTGCAGATATTCTTTTATGTTCAGCAATGTGAACAATGCAAGTACACTCAGACTTTTCCACTGCAATGACTTTTTTGACTTGTGTTAGCCCCCAACCATCAACAGCTTCCTATCCAATTTCACTCATAAGGCTTGGGTCAACCTGTGATATGGTTTGCTGGAACTTTCCAAAGGTGCCACATACTGGGATCACCTCCCCAGACTGTTAACATCAAGAAGTCACCTTCCTAACAAATCTCGACCATAGTGAGTTTCAAATCCAGGTCTCAGAGATGGAAAGTGAACATTCTAACCACTTGGCCATGTACCCATATACAAATATCACTAGATGTACATACTAAACTATACACACGTGTACACATATACGTTTTTTATCATTTATTTAATATTTAATTTTATTTATTCAATTATTTTATAATTTAATATTTTTATTTATTTAATATTTTTGTTTATTTTATATGCATATATATTATATTTTATTTATATGCATATATATTATATTTTATTTATTTTTACTTCATTTTTTCTTATTTTTATTTTGAAAGCCAATTGACAAATCCAAATTTATTTTTATGTTAAACATTTAGCAATGATTAAATTTTGAAATGCTATGTTTTTAATCTAAAAAAGTTTTTTGAATTATTTTTAGTACTAATTATTAAATTCAAATTTAATTTGTCTGTTTTTATTGCATTTATTAAATTTTGTGGTCCTAATAAAATATTTCAATCTGAAATAGATAAACTCTGAAGATATGGGATCTGAGTTCAAATCTTGTATACTGATTGCATGCAATTTACTTTGATGGTCAAAGAGTAGGTTAACCTCAAGTGTCCTAAGAAAGACCAACGGTAAATTGAAGAAAATTTGTTAAAAAAAATAATAATCTTATTTTTTGTAGCTTGAATTTCTAGGGGGATTTCTAGGTACATTTTTTAGCAAATTCTTTTGTTGATAAATGAAATCTTTTAAAACAATCTTTGTCATTCTCACACACATATAAAAGTCATAACATCTTTTTTTCTCTCAGCAAGTTGAACAAGATGTAGACAATATTGATGCTCAAGGAAATGATGATTTTGATGAAGGTAAGTTCTGTCATTATTGTATTTCATTAACAGCTGAATAATTTATCACTTATCAGATGCTTTTAAGTGACTGAATATAAACAAAGTCAGTGAATATAATAGACTGCTGTCATTGTATATCATAATTTATTCACTATGCATTGACAATATGTTTTAAAAGACTGACTATAAACAAAATCAGTGCATGTTTCATTTGTTGGATTATCCTCCCCCACCCCCACCAACAATAATAATCACAGGTGGCGAGATTTTGAATTACCGCCCCTGACAATAATTACAGGTGGCACGAGATTTGAAAAAATTCATCTTATTCTCAGTGACTTTTCATAGCAAAAAGATGTAAGTATCTCAACTACAGACACTGAAGGCTGCTTTGAACTCTTCACATTTTATTTCGTTTCTCATTTTTACTTTCATAAAATGTCTGTTCAATATATTTGATAACGTTTCTATGTTTTATTTTTCCTTTGGACTCACACATCTGCCAAAAATTGTTTGCAGGTCTAATGTCCCAGGAGCATATAAAATCTCATCAAAAGTGTTGAAGCCAACAACACAGTGCCTTGATAACTGAATCATTTATGGACTATACATTGATATAGCGATGTTATATGATTAAAACCAGTGTGTTCACCTCTTGAAGATGACAGACAACCTTCATTAATTTTTCTTGATGTTTTAAGTATTTACTAGCAGTACCTATGAAGATTTCAGTTTCTCTCCCTGGATTTTCTGATGAATCATAATTCTTAAGGTAACGACTAAACAAGCTCATAGCGAGTTCCACAACTATAAAATACTGGTGGAAATTCTCCTATTGAATTGATAAATATTTCAGCTTAACAAAATATTGCAATACTAATCATAAATATGAATGCTGGTTGTTATTTAAAGAAGATGGTACAAATGAAAAGATTTAAATTTGACAAGATTTTCCATTTCACTGAAGCAGACTTTAAATATATGAGAGTGTTATCATTCCTTAATCTTCCCTTTTATTTCTTATTATGTATGCTTTCTGTTTCATGCTAAAACTAAACAGTGTCTTAGATACATCTTTTTCTTCCATCTTTCCTTGCAATCAAACTGTAATGGTCTATTATATATCTGAGGTAATGGCAAGGGGTAACACACATACTAACTCATTTTGAAACGAGCAGAATTATGATGTAATGCACCCTGCTGCAGTTGTCACAGGGAGTGCATGTGAACAAAATTAATGCATGCATATAGTGAAGATAACAAATAGCATCTACAGTGAAATAATTCATCAACTCTGCCTTGTATCTTAACTGCAAGTGAACAATATCTACACAGGTAGCCAGTGAATTTAATGGCTACTCAATTCACTTTACTTACTTATAAACACTTTCATTTTTCTGACATTTAATTTTATGATTTTATTCAAGCCAGTTTTCCTAGTTGTTCTTTCTAATATTTTCTATTTCATTTTGAATAGCTTTCTAATCAATGTTCAACTTTGACCTAATTTCTATTATTTTTTGTTCCTATCACTCAATAAGTCTTCATTATCTTTTTCACTTTTGAGATTATATATTTCTTGCAACATATCGAAGTCATTATGGCTCCACAGCTCCACCTAGAATTTCCAATATTTTTCTGCCTATCACTCAATAATTCTTCATTATCTTCTTTCTCTTTTGAGATTATATATTTCTTATATCCAATCAGAATCATTGACACCATAGCTCCACCCACAATTCCTAATATTTTTCTTCCTCTCAATAAATTTAGACTATATTCTTTCACTTTTGAGATTATATATTTCTTATATCCGATCAGAATCAGTTACACCTATCACTTTACAATATCTTCTTTCACTTTTAAGATTACATCTTACAACCTATGGGAACCTTTATGACACTGTGGTAACATCCACCACCATCATACATAGAAATTATACAACGAGCATTCATTGGTTAATCTCCGCCAATCTAGCTTGCTGATTAGTCAGTTCCAACCAATCAAATCACCTGCATGCGGCAAGTCTGTTTTTGCACCTTCTAAGGTTGATCCTGTCACATGATACAACATACTATAAAAACCAAACACAAGTAATTCTCGCTCTCTTTACTCACTCGTGCGTTTCATCTCTGCTGCCAAAATGTGACCCTTATTAAAGAATTCTTGACTAATGCAGTCAGACGTAAAAGAACTTTACAACAATCACGCAAGTACAATTCTGAACTCGTACCAACTTGTCCAATAGACAACCTCTAACATGCAACATACTCATTCCTCTAAACTACAGTTTAATTGTTAATCTAATCTTTATGAGCTCAGGTACAAATATTTCCAAATCTAAGAGACATAACTCTATAAAACCTTCAGCTTAATTGCATGTACATCAAACACTAATAAATCCAATTGTTATGTTTTGAATCATTTCGTTCTGTCTTGTATTTTATACCATGTGCTATTTTACGTCAAATAAATTGCATTGTGACAACCACATTGGATAGCGACCTCCAGCATAATGGCATGATATCTTTCCACACCATTCCTAGACAAAATAAAAATAATTGTGGCAGGACCCGCAACATGCATGTCCACAACATATTTGGTGACGCCGACGTTCACCGCTACAATAATGGAAACCTCGTCGTTTAGGGGCCCGCTACAACACCATAGCTCCATTCACAATTTCCAATATTTTTCTCACCATTGCTCAATAACTTTACAGTAACTTCTTTCCCTGTTGAGATTATCTTTCATACAGCCCATTGGTATGTTTATAGATCTGAAATTAAGAATATATATGTATAGTTACTATATAATAAACAAAACTCTGTTTAAATATTAAAATCTCACACCTGCAAATGAGTTATTGTAAATATTTCTAATAAAAAGAGATTTTATGAGCTGAAATTCACATTGTATATTTTACATATAATTAAATCATGAAAATTTCACAGTGAGTTTCTTACTAGCAGTTTTATTGTTAAAAAATTAATTTGCATAAAAAAATTTGACTGTAATTTTTCATGTAAAATAATTGTTCTTTCTTTCCTGATTAGACTTGAAAAATTTCTTTTTGTATAAATCAATTATGGGATATATTCTACTCAAAAATTGAACATTGTCAGTAGATTTTCGAAAGTGTTCAATACTTTGTATGCAGAGACATATTTGTAAATATTTTCTCTCAAAAATATAACTTTGACAAATTGGAATGCTGATATGTTCATGCAGCAAAATTTTACGAAAAGTAAATTGTTCAAATATTTGTAGGTCTTATTCTTAATAGCTTTTTGTGGTTTCAAAAACAGTGAGATAAAGAAATGGAATATTTGAAAAGAGAAATCTAAAAATGAAAAACATGGAAATTACATTTAAAACTAAATGTGTACGGGAATGCTTTCTGTTGCAGAAGGATTGCCTGAAGTGGATGAACCTCCAAAGCCAGATTACAAACCACCCCCTGTTGCACCAAAAGAAGAGAAAGGAACTGGTGCCAATAAGAAAACATATTTTGTCAGCAATGGACGTAAGTTCAGTTTAACAAAAAAAAAAAGAAAAAACAATTTCCTATTTGAATACTTTTCATCATAAATGCTTAGCTAAAGAAAATATCAATGGACACTCTTTTTTTGTTTGTGTTTAACATGCACAGAATTTACCTTTCATTCAAAGTACAAGCTCGTTTTGTTGTCTGTGATATCTTACATATCACAGACTACAAAACTTTCATTCAGTCTAATGATTGCATATATCAAATCAGACGTACAAAATTTATTGCAACTTATTTAACTTGTTGGTTCACTCACATCTTACCAGCAGAGATAATGTTGTCCGTCGTGTTCAAGGAATAAACCAACCAGAAAATAACAAGTGAAAGCTTCTTGATGTGGTAAAAAAAATGAAAATATAAAATTTTATTGATTTATTTATTTTATTATACTGGTGTGTGTATTTAGTTAAGGTGTGATAAGGTTTGTATGTGATAAAAAAGAAATAAATTACTTTGTTGTACACATAGCAAAGTGTCGGTGGCTACGAAAGTACTATGAGAGGAAAGGAAACAGATGCCTTGTTTCTTTTAAGTCTGAGTGTGAAAGAGAATGATTTGGATGTTTTTTTTAGGTTGAGCTGAGGAAAAAGATTGAAAGGAATTCGCAAACACATGTGAAATTTTCTTTGAATCAATTAAAACCATGCCTTCATAGAGATTGATCAGAAAACTGAGAAGATGTAACCTGTGATATCAGAGGTTAGGATTTATTAAACAAATCCATCCAAATTTGCATTCACTCTAATGATTTCATATATATATATATATATATATATATATATATATATATATATATATATATATATATATAATGACAAAGTGAATAATACTAAAAGCAGAGATAGAAATTCATTGGAAATTATTTGAATACTAGCTGTTTATGTCACCTGTGATATCAGAGGTTAGGATTTATTAAATATATCAAAACTTTCATTTACATGAATTATTGTATACAAACAGTAATACTGCAAATTCTCGTAGCATCAAGAAAAGTGAAGCAACGATCATAATTGGAGTTTTACGACTGCCAACAGTTTTTATTGTGACGCCATCACTTCCCCTTCAGTTTTCAATATTGTCTGTATTAAATAAAAAGTAAAAAACAAAATTGGGTGATTTAGGAGCAAAGTTTGAAACTTTTAACTTAGAATTTTTTTTACTTAATCTCAGCAATATGCACTAAAAATGAAGGAAAAAAAGATTATGTTAAAAAAAATTCCTGTTTAATAAAATTGGTAATATTTTTGGAACCAAATAATAAAACCTTGATGTGATTCCATGAAGTCTTACAAATGTCTATGTTTGTTTATGTTTTGCTGAAGCTGGAAAACCATGGGTTTCTCTACCTTCCGTTACTCCAATTCAGATTGTAATTGCCAGGCAGATCAAAAAGTATTTCACTGGAAGACTGGATGCTCCTGTAAGTATCTCTGTACTACTAGTTTCATCTACCTAGGTGTGGTTGTCTATCCCAAAATACACACAAACACACATTATACATAAAGCACTTGCCAAATTATTACGCAAAATTGTATTGTAGATTTAGTTTCACACAAGATGAAGAAGAATAGGTTAAAACAGACATTGGCAACATAGCAACAACAAAGATGTTCTGCAAAATGATTTTGCTATTTACATTATTTACAGTTAGACTTGTGGATGCTGACAAGTTTTTGGGATTTGTGTGTATTTTTAGGTGAAGGTGTGTGTTTAATATATAAACAAAAATGACAGAAGAAGCATACAAAAACTTAAGTTAATTTCTTTTGTGTTGACTGAAATTGAAACAAAGTTAAATGTCTCTTGAGTATGTCCGTTTTCCTTTATAGTTCAGAAATAAATTTATGGGGAAGATAAGGATAAGAACAGGTAAAGATGGTCGAGCTCAAGTCAGCTTCATGCTGAGTTGGGATGGCTGAATCTCTACTTTATAAGTAGAGCTGCTGAAAACACATGTGAATGATCTTGTTGGAAAGTAGAAAGAGTGAGATTCTGTCCTTTCAGAAAAGTGGGGTCATAAAATCACACGTGTGACCAGAAACCCTTTCTGGTTTCTTTATAACTTGCATCATGGGAAAATTTATTTATTTAAAAATTTTATTCTTTATTATTATTGTATTTATTGGTTTTATTTCATGTTCCCACAGACTAATACCTTCATCTTTGTTTTTATTACCACAACTTTTCAGTCATTGTGCCCCATTGCTTTTTCCAGGTGTTTGTCAATCAGGGTAAACTTCCAGGAATTTTGAGCTGAACCTTTTTATTTAATCTATGGGAGTAGAGTGTTTGTCGGTATTTCAGTTGTCCATCATTTTTTTATATTAAAAATCCAGATGTCTGAATGTGGGTATGCCTGTTAAATAAATCATTTGTATTTACAAATATATGCACGTGAATTCAAAAGAATTAAAAATAGTTTTTAGTTGAGTTAAAATCTTTGGGTTCACAGAAATCACTGTAGTTTAGACAAAACTTTTAAATAGATGGATCACAATTAAAAGCTATGGTTCAAAAAGACTTTTAGCATTAGCTCAAATTCACTGAGTCTTTGTTATTGTTGGAGATGATTTGTCTGAAGTCACCAACTGGTCATCAGTGAAGTTTCACTGATCATTCAAGCTGTCGTCAGTATAGCTGATGCATTTGAAGTCACCGATATATGTTTCTTTTAGCACATGCTGTGGGGAAAGAAAAAGCTATGTAGCCATGGTGTAGAAACAGCCACATCTCTCTGCTCTTTGAAAGTTGAAATCTGTGGGTTTGTATAAGAATTTTTTCCTGAAAGTAAGCTTGAGAAAAATAGGGTTTTAGTTTTCTCCGACTGGTTAAATATTTCACATGGTGATGCTAGTTTCTGACCAATAGACACCTTGATGTAAACAGTGTTGTGTTGTGGAATCTTTTTGGCATGTTTGTAATATTGTCTGTTATTGGGTAGAAAATAAAGTTTGGGTATGATTTAACATGGTATGGTGTTGGATATAGCGTTTCTTTTCTATATGTTCTTGTGCCACTGTCCATATGTAGGGATGTCTTGCCTTGTTCTTTTTTAATACTGCTCAGTTATTCTCACCCTGTTTCCACAGAGTTTAAGTTTACACTCCCTTATCCAGGGATTGAACCTACAATTACTATGCCACCAAATCTATGAACCACTGCTTTAATCCACTAGGCTATAGTTCCATAGCACAGTTTTATTTTAACTTTGAATGTGTTGATGAATATTGCTGAAAAAGCCTGTAAAGTGTTAGATATTTTGAAGGCATTTGACAGGGTTTAACATGACAGTCTTCACAAGTCAAAGTGTTGTTTCTGGTCATTTGTTTATTTCATTTAATCTTTCTTATCACACCACATATTGAAAGTTGTCTTGAATGGCCACTCCTCTAGACCATTTTGCATTAATGTGAGCATCCCCCAGGGTTCTATTCTTGAACTCATTCCATTTTCATGAATGACCTTCCCAATGCCATCAGTTCCCAACTTGCTATCTATGGAGATGACACATCTATTTATTCTTGTCTTAATAGTAAGTTTGATGGGTTCAATAAAATCAAATTTGCAGCTGATCTTGAAAATGAACTTTGTTGTAAGCTGGTGCAAGAAAATGCCTGGTGAATTTTAATGCCTCTAAAACAAAATTGCTTTCTATTAATCATCTTGAAGAACCTTTTTTTGCTTTCCATCAGCATGGCTAATGCCAATCTCCAGGAGAGAAACTCACTGTATCTTATTGGTCTGAATTTTTCCACTGACATGAAGTGAAATGATTATAATGAATCAGTTGCTAAGAAAGTCAGTTCATGATGTTGGTCTCAACAATTTTTCTTGCCAGAATTTATCTTACACATCTCTAAGTCTACTCTTCATCCATGTATCAAATATTGCTGTCACATTTGGTCTGATGCTATGGTTATATATCTAGAAATTATTACAAAATCCAAAGAGGAATCAGCAATGTTATTGGTCCTGACCCGGCACACAGCTTCAGCCACTTTCCCACTGCCATATTATAGCTTAAATATTCTATAAATATGTTCATGCTGATTTTTCTGATGAGCTTTCCTCGTTGGTACTTCAACTTTACAAATTTCAGCACAGTACTTGATTGGCAGCTAGGTCTCATAATTTAACTGTTGAAATTGCTGCTTCTTGCTTTCCAGTCAACTTTGACCTTCAATAATTTAAATGCAATATCAGTTGTCATATTCTATTTGATTCTTTTTCTTTTATCTCTTTGTTTTTGGTTTTGTTTTTAATCATTTCACCCCAAGCAAGGTAATAAAGGTAGTAAGATGCAAGGTGTTGCAGAAAGGGAAAAAGCTTGAGTAAAAAAAGATTCAAAGAGACAGAATATGACAACTGACATTATATTTAAATTATTTTTCCCTTTCAACAACACCTTGCATCTTAGTAGCTTTATCACCTTGCTTGGGGTGAAATGATTAAAAACAAAACAAAAAATAACCAAAAACAAAAGGTTTGGAAGGAAACTCCCATCAGTATTAGAAAGAGCTATAACATTTAGTGGACTTGAGAAGTCTAATTTCCTGAACAATACTCTTTTAATAAAAAGATTTTATGAATTTCAGTTGACCTTAATTGAAGACTTTCAAAAGAAGAAACACCTAAAATGATTAATACATAAAACTAGAAGAGAAAACAAATAATATAATCAAACTCTTGACTTTCCACAATACATTAAACTCAAGGTTTGGAAGGAAAATCAAATCAGTATTAGTAAGAGCTATAACATTTAGTGGACTTGAGAAGTCTAATTTCTTGAACAATACTCTTTTAATAAAAAGATCTTATAAATATCAGACAATTCTAACACAAACTGTTTGGATTACTAAATTAATATTACCATTTATTAAATCCGATTTTTAAGGTTGACTATTTTCTATAAAAAATTTACCAAATAACAAAAAACACATCATTTGAAGACTTCCAGCAGCAGCAACAGCAAAAATTGGTAACACATGTAATTAGAAGAGAAAAAACAGTAATTTATATGTAAGATAGATTCTGGCAGGAAATATTGTTTAGCACGACACAGTGAACCAACTTTCCTATCAGCAGACCTTGTAGTTGATTCAATAGTATTAGTAGTAATAGCAACATTTTTTAATTGACTAATCTTTAGATTATTCTTTCACACATCTATTTATTTACCATCAAGTCTTGTGATACATATAGCCTCTTCATCTTTCAAGTAGTTTATAAAAAAATTCTAATGTAGTGTAGTGTATAAATGTAACTTGTGTTATGCATATTTAAATTTATGTTATAATGTTGTTATCATTTATTATGAATGTTTATTATTTTCAGCCCCATAATAGTTGGAATATAATATGCAATTGTTTGTTTATATACGTGGATTGATATAATAATTTCCTATTAAAATGTTGTAAAAGTAGAAAAACGGCTCAAGGTACAATATGCTCCTAAATTGGTTGGGGTATCGTTTAAGCTATATCTTGGGAACACCCATATATACATACAAGTTTTAGTATTATAGAGATTTTAAACAGTGTATATTATATCTATCAGCCTGCACATTGCACTTGAGAAAACTTAACACATTTTCTTTATTAAGTTTGCTTGACTGTTTTAAATAAAAATATGGGGCATCCATTTCAAACACTGGTATCCATATATATATATATATATATATATATATATATATATATATATATATATATATGAGGCATGGTGGAAGACTGGATAGCAGCTCAGATTGAGGAATCGGAGAGCCGAGTTTGAATTCCAATTGAATCCATTACATTCACTTATATGCTAATACGCTTGGGAAATGTATGAATCCTCTTCTTCTCTCTCCAGCTATGGGTTCTATAGCCTTGGATGGCAACTGGTCTAGGAGAAGGACAACTCTAAATTCAAAACCTGCAAAGGGTCGTTTTGGGACCTTGTGGCACGTAGTGCACCAGGTCTCTGTATTCGGCCTTTCAAAAAGTGTGGATGGTTCTGCACAAACCTTCACCTCTATAACCAAATCACATGTGCTGGTGTCGGGCTGTCGGTTCCTAGGAACTGATCTGCTTAACCCTCATATGTCGGATTCGATGGGAGAGTCCACTATATATATATATATATATATATATGTATATATAAATAAAAAGGAAAGAACAGTAAGATATAAAATCCGGTGTTCTTATAGATATTTTTATTTTTACACAATAGTGCTCTATGTAAATTTAAATTTACAGAGCATTAATATTATAAATTAATAGATTTAAAATATGGTTTTTACCGCTACACAGTGATGACCATGTTTCAGAAATGGAAGCTAAAGCCCCTGAGTTTAATTTTGTTATTAAACCAAAGACATTAGTTCCATTTCCTCATCAAGCGAATTTTGGAGTAACTTACTTTTTAAAAATTTACGGTTGTTAACGGCACAGGAAAGATTCATAGTTTGAGGGTTTCCAAGGTTACCGATAAATCCATTCATCTAGACAAGGGGTGGTAGAGGGTTCAATTTTTAATTTTCGTTGTCTCAGTTAATAGTTACATTTGAAAGCGGGGTTATGTTTAGGGATGGGTAGGGATGTATCTTTTAACAAATTCTGACATCCGCTAAATTCATGTCATCTGGGTTTATTTCTAACGGCAAAAATTCTTATGGTATTATTTCTATTTGTATATTTAAAGATTTTGAGAGACTGTTTAGGTTAGAATATGTTTTATCCACCTTTCTAAAAAGTTATTTTTAATATTTGATATACTATACTTCTAGTTAAAAACCAAGTAAATGTATTAGGATTACTTACAGTATTTAAAATTATTTATTCTTATCGAGTATAAGTAAATATTATTTTATTTTATTTTATGTAAACTTTATGACAATGACGGCAAAGGTGGTTAAATTATTTCACTAATTCAATAAACTTAGTATTATAAATGTATATATGTATGTATAAAGGACATTTAATGTTCAATATTATATTCTAACTTATTAATTTCACATGACTTTCGGTGTTCACTTGGATTCTTTCCAGTGTTTGAATTGCTTTGAGAGAGGTGTTATGGTTAGAGTACGTTTTATTTAATTACAATTTTAAAAGATATTTAGGTTAGAATCTGTTTTATTTAATTTCAATTTTAAAACATTTTTAAAATTCTACTTTCAAATTTAACTTTTTAATTTTAATCGGCTATATTTCTTTATAAACCAAGTAAATGTAATATAATTATCTACATTATTTAAAATTATTTATACCCATCAAATATGAGTATGTATAATAATCAGGTAATTTTTTTTTTTTTTTTTTTTTTTTTTTTTTTATAGATTATTTAAAGATTATTTAAAGAAAACTTTTGGCAATGACGACAAAAAATAGCTATTTCATTTCTCTGATTCAGTAAATTTTTATTTTTTATAAACTTAGTAATATATAGTTTCTCATGTATGCATAAAGGACATGGGTCATTTAATGACCTACATATTCTAGCTCTTCTTATTAACTTCCATTTCACTGTAGGTGTTTTATTGGATTCTTTTAGGTGCCAAAAGTACTTCGAAAGAGATGTCTGACTTTTATACTTATTTATCCTAAACGAGGATTGATGTTGGTAGAACCTCTTTTTGAACTCATGGCTAGTGCAACCTATATAAATTTTTATGTTTTCAGGATTTTCAACAGAAGATATATTACATTGGTATACTACTGATTCTATGCAACATTTATTTTGTAAAGGACAGTTTTGAGGGTTTCTACAATTACATAATTTTTGTTCACCCTCATTAGTTGTTGTTTGTATTTTTCCCCTGTCTACAATTTTTTGGTTCTGGTATAAGTGTTTATTTAAGATATTAGTATTATGTTTCTTAATTATCTTTTCTAGGTTATCAGTACAGCTATAACTTAATTTTAGTGTATTTCTATTGAAAATGGTACTAAGTTTACTTCCACCGGGAAAATGCTTGAGTATTAATTCAAGGAATTTTTGTCCCAATTTGTTTTTTACCATTTGGTTGTATGGGGGTGTATACCAAATTATTTTCCTGCTTCTGTTTTTCCTATGTTTACCGTTTTCATTTTTAATATAAGTTAGTTTTAGGTTTTTGTAGCCACTATCTTTTAGAGCTTTATTATAGAAATTAATATGTTCGTCGAAAATCTTGTCATTTGCTGAATTTGTACTAATTCTTTTTCGGATAGATAAAGGTATATGTTTAATTATAGATGAGGGGTGATTTGATTTAGGGTGTATATATACAGGATTCGTATTGAGTTTTTTATAAGGTGTGTATGTATTGTTCTTTAAATCTAATGTTATATCAAGGAAGTTAACTTTTTTAATTTTAGTGCTAACGGTAATTTTTAAACCCATGCTTTTAAATTCTTTATATAATGCCTTTCTAATTTTGTCTATTCTGAAGTTAGTAGAATTCCTAATAACCATGAGACCATCGTCCCTGTATAGACCAATGTCAGTTGAATCAATATCACGATGCGCTGTTAGGTTGTATAAAATAAAAAGACCAATAAGATCAGAAGACTCAGCTGAGTCTAGTGATCCCATTGTGATGTCAAAGTGGTCATATGAATTTTTTTATTCCATTATTTTTATCCTTTTTTTGCATGTAGATGATGCTATTATATTAGTGTTGTCAACAAGTATGTTACGAATAGTGCCCGGTAGGTTGCCATGAATATTTAAATGAGATCTAATTGAGTTATGGTCAGAAAGGTGTAGAGTGAGTCTATCTCTCTCTCTCTCTCTCTCTCTATATATATATATATATATATATATATATATATCTTTTATATTTTGAATATATATATATATATCTTTTATATTTTGAATCCTGATTCTCATAACCATCAATTAAATTTATTGCATAACAATTTACACTCATGCAGATATTGTAATTTGCTTATTTTCTAAATCAGTCGCAGGATATTATTATTTTTATTTTCTTTCTGTTTGCTGCACAGATAGTTACGTTTCCACCATTTCCGGGCAATGAATCCAACTACCTTCGAGCCCAGATTGCTCGCATCAGTGCAGCTACACAAATATCCCCAATGGGATACTATCAGTTTGATGAAGAAGAAGAAGAAGATGTTGAAGGAGAAGGTAAGACACATTTGTTAGGACATTAAACTTTCACTTACTGACTCTAAAGCTCAATTTTCTGGCAACCAGTGTACAAAGGAATATGATGTGTGCAAAAAAGTTTGTCACCTAAAATTATTATTATTATTATTATTAATAATAATAATAATAATATTTATACGCATTATTATAATAATATTTCACCAACCAAGAAAGATGTACGAAAATTATATAGAATTAAATTCAATTTTATATTTGCACAAGCATTCAATGAAAATAAATTTGGGTTGGATTGGTTTGGTTGATTTTATGATATGTCAACCATTTTGGAGTTACTGAATGTTGAGTTCAGTCTAGAAGCATTTACTCTGTTCAAGAATAAGTAAATATTGTTTCTTTATATTTAAGCTTGTAAGCATTTCCTTGGATTAGGGATAGGTCAATATTGGCCACTTATAAGCATTAAGTGGCCCATTTCTGATGGGGGTCTTAACTCTTTGCTGGAGATGCAGTCAATGTATTCTCAGCCCTGACCAGCAAAACTTGAAGCTGGGTATACACTGACAACTAGCAATTACAGGGGAACATTGTTCTCCAGTATCCAATTGGTGAAACTCAGGGCCAGATTATATCCAGTTAAGACAGTAAGCCAAAAAATTGGTACCTTTTCTAGCCCATCCATGATGACAACAATTAGGCTGAGAGTAACTGCTTTTATTTTAGTAACACAATACATACATATGTTTAAAATGTCTACCTCTTTATATTGTAGATATAAAATAATTTAATTAATGAGAAATTCAGGGATTTACTTGTTACTTCACACAATCCACATCGTATGGGATGTTAAATTAGACACATTTTGTTGATACTACAAGTGATTTAGTAAAAGCTGAGAAGTAAGGGATGCACTTTCACAATTTGGGGCATTCAGGAACCTTGCATATAAAATTGTAAAAAAATTCCCTTTGAGTAGCCTGTCCAAGATAAAGCTAAAATCAAACAAGGTTTTCTTAGTTTAAGATTCCGGCAAAGATAAGTTAATGGGATGTTTATCAATCATTTTTTTAACAAGATTTTATTCTAGCCTGATAGTTTTTTTCAAATTTGTCATTCACTTACCCATTATATAAGTAATTCATTGAGTCTAGAAGAAACCTAAACAGAATGCAGAAAGCACTGGACGGGTGTTTCATCCTATTTTGGGACTCATCAACAGTGTGCATCCACTACTGAGAATCGAACCTGGACTGTTACGATATAATGCAAGTGTCATACCCAATGGACCAATGGGTCTTGGTGACAAAGAGGTAACTAACCAGACTCTATATAGCGCCACTCTTCACAAATTCCGCCATGTAACTCATACAAGTTTACTGAGTCCAACAAACTGTGCCCGTACGAGTCACG
>OZ038507.1:81460355-81517855 GCA_964036315.1 Acanthosepion esculentum
CAATACCTACCAGTGTGTGTTGTAGGTTGTTTGCTATACAACGCATATATAGAGAGAGACATTATGTTTAGTTTCTCAATATACAGATAAGTGGTGTGATCTTATGTAGTTTTGGCACAGGTTATTGTATACAGTCACCTAACTTCCTTTATCAAAAGGCCTAAGTGTTTGGGGATTGACGTATAGGCCCAATTCAGAAATTTGAGCTAAAAATCTTGAGGTCGACTTGTACGCCAGGTCAACTTGTACATTACAATTTACAATATTTTATTTGTTTTTCAATTTTGTGAGTGTTTTCTTTCTTTATTTTTTTCATGTATATGTAATCCAAGAAACAAAAGAGATAGTAATGTTATAAAGTATAAACATTGAATGGTTGCCGGATTCTTGAAAAAGAAAATAGTGTCATTTAGTGCAACTTGTTGGACCTGACTGTAATTTATTCATCAACTGTTTATGAAGAAGCAAGCGAAAAGTGACAAAATGTTTATTATTAATTTAGTATTGACTGACTGAGAAAATCATTCATCTGCCAAGATTAAATTTACACCTGCCAGGAAATCAGTTGTGTTCTGCATATTGATTATATTATTACATTTAAAGACAAATTCTGTCTGTCCATCATAAAATCTCCTTGGCTACAAGCAAAAATAAATAATCTTTTAATAGCAAATATCAAATTTGATTGAATAAAGACTATGAGAATAGAGAAAGAAAAATTTAAAACTGGGCTTAATTCAGATTTCTTGTTTTGCTGGCTACTGTAGATGTTATTTAATTTTTGACAAGCAGACCAAGTTTGGAAATACCAAATAATCAAATTTTCATCAAAATGGTTTAAAAATAAAGGTAAATTAGCAAAGATAGGAGTAGATAGGTTTGCGTATTGCCTGGTTCACACTCGTTTCTCGTTTTTTAAACAGAAGTAGAGGTTTATCCCTTGAATTTTTATAGAGTATGTGAGGTTAAATTCAGTAAATTTTCCAGAAAATCAATATTTACCCCAAATCTTCCAAAGCAAAACATGATGTCGAAGGGGTATGGGCATTATATATTATGTGTGCTTTTGCAGAGCCAGTTATGACAAATCTTCCAAGTAGTGATGACTAAAATAAGGACATATGAACAAGTTTCATCATTGCTAAAAAAAAGATGTAAATCTGGAATATACTGAACAAAGAAAATTGTAAGTCATATTTCACTGAGCCAATCAGAAACAAGAACTGTTACCAGCAATCACATTTTTGGGAGCCAGTCATAAGCCAAGTAGTAAATTTCAACTGTATCTTCTTTGTTCAAGATTATATATATATATATATATATATATATAAAGTAACAAGTAGCCCTAATCCAAAATAGGGTGGATGAATTTTATCAGTTTTTCTATGCCAGTTGTTTTTGTAAAAACACACAGGGCCAAATTACTCATATCTGTTAATGGCATAAACACTCACATGTAGACACACTTATATACATCAAACATTTGGTACAGATTATTGTATACTGTACCCTACATAAAATATATGTATATATATATATATATATTTTCTTTTTTTTAATCGGTATTACCCCAAGCAAGGTGTTTTTTGTTTGTTTATTTGTTTTATGGCATATCAACCTCAATGGGTTATTAAACGCCGACAAAAATTTTTATTGCTGGTAATATTTTTTTCAAAAATCTATTTCTGAGAATATTTTTCCTTCAAGAAATCTATAGCTGGTAATGTTTTTTTAATGTAAAGCTGTTTGTATTGCTGGTATTTTTTTAAGTATTGCCGATAATAATGTTTCCTTCAAAGTATTTCTGGTATTAAAACCTATTTTTACACAAGTTTGGGCGTTAACTATTTGCCCATAGCTGGGACCCTAACAGGTGCTACCACTCCGGGTCAGGGTGGACCTGGGAACACCAGCAATTAAGAGGTGGTTCAACGCTCCTCAAAACCTCCTGATCAGAGACCTTGCTGCTGGACGTAGTTTATCGTCTTACCCAGGACAGCAAGGCAGTACAGTCACTAGTACACAAGGGGCTACAGGGTGTGGAATAATTAGGAACAGAAGCATTAGTAATGAGGAGAAAGTGAAAAGAACAACCAGGAGGACAGTAGATAGAGATTTTGACATTGCATTTAAATTTTTGTTGATTAAAGTTGGCTGGAAAGCATGGAGACGGAAGGGAGTTCTACAAGTGATAAGTGTGAGCAAAGAAACTGCTAGCATAGAATTTATGGTTACATCTAACCAGCTCAACTGTACATTGATATAAACTGATGAAATCTCGATGCCAGTCTAGTACTGTGCTTAAATTCAAAAAGTCTAGGTACCATAGTGAGGAGCTCATCTGAAGAATTACCATGAAAGTATTTATAGAAAAGACACAGTGAGGCAACCTTACAGTGATAGGAAAGTGACTGAAGCTGAGCTGCCAGATCAGGACCAATAATATTGCTGATTATTCTTTGGATTCTATCCATCTCAAGGTAAATAGCAGGGGTACCAAACCACACATGGCAGCAATATTCTAAGCATGGACAAATGTTAGACTTATAGATATGCAAGATAGATTGCAGAGAGAAAATTGTCTCACCCAACACAGTGAACCAACTTTCTTAGCAGCTGACCTAGTAATGGATTCAATGTAGTCTTTCCACCTCATGTCAGCTGAGAATGTTAGCCTGAGGAGGCACAATGAGTCCATGCTGATGGAAGGCAGCAAGGGGGTCTCTCAGATGATTAATAGAGAGAAGTTTAGTTTTGGAGGCATTAAATTAACATGCCATCTTTTACGCCAGTTAATGACTGTCTTGAGGTCGTTTTGTACATCAGCTGCCATTTTGACCTTGTCTGACTGAGCGTCCTTACTATTGAGGCAGGAGTAAATGGTAGCATGATCAGCGTAGATGCCAAATTGAGAGCTTATTTCATCAGGAAGGTTGTTAATATAGATTAAAAAAGTGTAGGACCAAGGATGGAACTCTGGAGGATACCTATGTTAGTACAAAAGGAGGTAGACAAGTGGCTGTTCAGGACAATTTTCATTTCATGATTTGATAGAAACGACTGGATCAATTCAAAAACATACCCAGACATACTGTAACTTTTCAGCTTGTGGAGAAGACCTGAATGTTAGATCCCGTCAAAGGCTTTCGAGATGTCCAATACTACAGCCTGAGCTTCACCGTTTTTACCTAGAGCATGATAGGCTTTTTCTGCAATTATCATTAGTACATCAACAGTTGATCTGGAGAAACAAAAGCTGTATTGTTTGTCTGAGAAAAGCCCTGTGATGAAAGATGATGAACTAATTCAGCACTGATTAGAGCCTCTTGGAGTTTCCCAAAAAGAGGCAGAAGTCTAATAGGCCAATAGTTGGATGGGTCAGATGGTTCACCAGAGTTCTTAAAAACTGGAACAACAGACGATGACTGCCAACAGGAAGTAGTGAGACATTTATTTATATAGTGTAGAAAGAACAGGAGCTAGTTCAGGAGCACACTTCTTAATGACTATTACAGGTGCATATCAGTATTACAGGTATATTGGGTGCACATGCTTTGTGGGGATCTAGGTTAGATCTAGATGATAGCAAAAACCATCGTAGGGGTTATTTGCATATCACTCAACATAGAATCATTTCTAAGTGGGAAATTAGGCAGGGATATTCCAGATGAGTCAAGAGTAGAGTTTAAGAAGATATATAAAATTATATATATATATATATATATATATATATATATATATATTTATATAAATGTTGTTAATACTGTTTATTATAAACAGAGCATTTACTTAAATATTTGTATCTATAAAAAGAACGTATAAACATAAAAAATGTCTTAAAAAAAATAATAATAATCGTCGAATTTTGTCCATTTCATAATGTGTGACGTCATTTGTTTACATTTGGATATGCATTGAGCAGATATGAATGCATGAGAGAAAATCATTGAGAATTGTGTTTAAAAACAGTAAAATTGACCTTGCTAACCGAACGCTCCTCTGTGGTTCAATCAATTAAGGCACGTCAGGCTATATGACAGTTCTGTATAGGATACAGGTTCAATTCCTGTCAGAGGACGTATATTTTCTATGAAAATTTCTCAGACATTCAGGCCAGTAAATGTCATTAATACTGTTTATTATAAACAGAGCATTTACTTAAATATTTGTATCTATAAAAAGAACGTATAAACATAAAAAATGTCTTTAAAATAATAATAATAATAATATATATATATATATATATATATATAATACACACTTATACAGATCAAGTTGGATCTTGTCAAGATCCAAAATAAAGAAAGTCAATTAAAAGCATGCTCGCAACACAATGCTACTTCCAATGTGAAACACGTCTGTTTACCTTCCATTCTACATCATTGATAACGGTTGCTACAAGTGCATTGCATATTGGTTAATTATCAAAAGCAAATGCTTTTAACACAACGTTGCAGTTGTGAAAAAAAAAAAGAAAAGAAAAGAAAAAATAGCAAGAGACTGACACGTTTACACAAAAAACAATGCCCAATCTGGTGGCAAAAGCTGCTGGTGGTGCCAGGGGATGGCAGTATTGCCTCAGCCACCAAAACTGTGTTACCTCCCCTGGTTGGTGGCTGACAGCAGGATATCACACATGCTTTCACATATTGTATGTAGAAAAAAATATCCTGTCCTTCATTTCAACTTATCTGCTACGATTTTCATAGATGACTACTACACATTTACAAATACGTGTTTATACTTACACATTAGTACTCTTTTCATATTTATAAGGATTTTCATCTTTGAACACTTGAGAACCTTCTGTAAATTGAGAACATTATGTCTTAGTGGATTTATCACCTTGCTTGAAGTGCAAATGATTAAAACAATATATTAAAATTTATATATTTATTAACTTGCTTTTTTATTATCATTCATTTTTTTCTGCAAGCCCACATTGATAAATGGTGAGACACGATGTTACTATAAAGGTAACGTGCACCACATCCCATAGAGTATTTGTTGAGTCTTGACTCATTGTTGAATCTCGACTAATGCATGGAATAATAATGCAACACAAAATGTACTTAGAACAAGAATGTATTATAACAAGAAAGTGTACACAATATTTACATATAGTATTTCTGTATATTTCTGGGAAGACTGTTCCTGGAGAATGTGTTGACTAAGTCGCAGTCGGGCAGAGTCTCTAGCTGGATCTCTGTATTCGCTCCCTCGTCTTCCCGGTACCAACCATTATTTATTTAGTCGGTAGTCACCTATGCAGATAAGGTGGATCCTACCACAACAGTATTTGAATTGTTTGAAACCCTATTGAAATAGGCAATATTTCTTAAGGATTCAATTCTCACTGTTTTATTAGTAGTGTCATTAACCCTTTCCAAATTGACAATTTTTCTTAAACAGCAAAAAGAGTATTTCCCCTTCAAACATCCTTCTTTTCTCTCATTTCAGCTCGTGACACTTATGTAGAGAACATCGACTTTGAAGGACTTCCAATCCGAGAATTGTCTGAATCAGTTAATAACTGGGTTCACCATGTCATGCATATACTTGCCCAGGTATGTACTAAATAACTTATTTATAAATTTATAATAAATTATATATTCATATGCTTTTTATTTTAATGGATGGCTTTTGGTGGGTACATCAATTGTTAGCACCGCCTCCATTGGTAACATGACAGGTTTTATAAGTACATTGTGGGTTTAAATATAAGGGAAATCATTTTTCAAAGAAACATATTTTACTCCCTAAAACAGTTTAGAAAAAAGTGAGCCGAGATTTAACCCAGTAAATAACAAAAATGAGAACTAGGAACATAAAATGATATCTTGTCAATGACCACAGCTGTTGCGATACCAGAAGTGAGGTAAAAGGTAATCAATAAGATTTCACTTATATCAGGAGCACTGTTAATTTTGTTTATCATCTATTATGCCTTCTTCCATATTTGAATATATATATATATATATATATATATATATATATATATCCAAGGTCTGTTGGTAGGAAAGTTGGTTTACTGTGGTAGATAAGTTTTCTTACCATTTTCTTACACATTTACAAGTTTACCTTTTGCTATACATTGAATATTGCTGCCACATCTGGTCTAGGGCTTCTGCTATATATCTAGAGATTCTTGATAAATTCCAAAAAAGGATCTGCAATAGTATTAGTCCTGACCTGGTATCTCATCTTCAGTCACTTCCCCCCACTGTCATAGCATAACTTTTCTATGCCTCTTCTATAAATATTTTCATAGTAATTGTTTGGTACCTAGTCTTTACGAATTTAAGCACAGTACGAGATTGGCAGGTAGGCCTCATCGTTTTACAGCTGAAATTGATAGATGCAAATAAGTTCGATGCTAACAGTTTCCTCATATACTTCTTGCTTGTGGAAATCTCATCTGGCTTCTTGATTTACAGTCAACTTTGATCTTCAAAAATTCAAGCACCCTATACGTAGTAGTTCAATGGATTTAGATCTGGAGAACTAGGAGACCATATGTTTGTGGGTGACATATGGTGATGTGATCATGGAGATTATAACTCATTCATTCTTGGGTCATCTTGGTCTTATGAGATGGCACAGAATCTTGGTGGTAGGTATACAAATCTTCCTTTGCTCACGTTCTCTATCTAAGGCTTCACAACACTCTCTTACACCTCTTTACAGTCAACACACAGTTGACCCTTAAAAACTGAGGAAAGAAATGAGGATGTGTGACATCTCCATCGTTACTCACGATTCCCAGAACCATCACAGTTACTGGAAACTTTGTGTGCATGATTGTTGGAGTGTCCTTAGGGTCTGTGCATAACCATTTCATTTCTTTACATGACCTTTGGGTCCTGATCAAAGTTTTCTCATCTGAGAAAAACCAAAGAATTCCAGGCTCTTGAGGTTTCAGCTTGCTGAACAAGTGCTTTGCATGGATCAGATGGTTATCTTTCATCTTTGCATGCATGAATTGGCCTCACCGTGTCACGTATGACTTGTATCAATAAGTCCTCATGCACAACTCTTCTGATAGAGTGCCTTGAACTCCTTATTAATGGTGTTAATTGACTTTTGGGGTTTTTATTGATAATTGGTATTAGAACCCTTAGCAGGCATTTTACATTTGGCTAATGCTATAGAGTCCCCATCAGCAGCTTCCAGCTTTTTAGTGAACTATGACAACAAACGATCTTTCAGGAAGTGAGCCATCTTGAAATCACTATGCTCTGCCTTTAAGACAATAATTACAATTTAACTTTTAATTTGTTTTGTTAGCTTGATGTTTGTTATCATTTTTTTGGTTGGGTTTGGTTTGTTTTATGGCATATCATCAACCTCAATGGCTTATTTCATGCCAACGAGATTTGCTAATATTTTTTGTCTTCAAAAATATATTGCTGGTAATAATGTATTGCTCGTAATAATTCTTTTTCTTCAAAAATTCATTGCTGGTAATAATTTTTTACAAATATATATTGCTAGTATTAAAACCTATTTTTACACTTTCATAGTGCTTTGACCCTAGTTTGGGGGTTAACTATTTGCCCATATCTGGGGCCCTAACAGGTGCTACCACCCTGGGTCATAGTGGAGTTGGGAACACCAGCAATTAAAAGGTGGTCCCACACTCCTCAAAACCTAATCAGAGGCCTTGCTGTTGGATATAGTTTATCATCTTACACAGCATGACATTGTTTGGAAAGAAATGATAATCAGAACAAATTATAAAAAAGATAAAACTATTAAGAGAGATGTCCTCAAAGAACTGAGCAACCTTATATATACTCTGCTGTTTTCTCTCATGAGAGCTAATGTTTTTTTTATAACCATTTCACCCCAATCAAGGCAAGAGTGCTACTAGTATGCAGGGGGTTACAGAGAGTGAAAGTGAGAGGAAAGTATAGGGGGAATTGAGGAAAAGATAAAAATGAACAGGGTATAAGACAACAGAAGATGGCAATTGACACTGCATTTAAAATTTTGAAGATGGTGGTTATCAGGGAAATAAGTAAACAGTAGGGAGTTCCACAGGCGGAAAGTGTGAGAAAAAAACTGTTGGAGTAGAAGTGGCAATTACATTTAACTGTTTCAACAGTAAAAGTGTGGGACCCAGATGCCAGTCTAGTAGTACGCTTAAATTCATGTAGCTGGGGCACCAGGGAGAAAAGTTCATCAGAGCTGTTGCTATAAAAATATTTGTAGAAAAGACAGAGGGAAACCACATCACATTTCTGAGAAAGTGACTGAAGTCAAGATGCCAAGTCAGGATCATTTACCTTGCAGATTCTTTTTTGGATTTTGTCAAGAATCTCAAGATGAACAGTAGATGACCAGACCAGATATGGCAACAGTATTCAATGCACGGACAAATGATAGATTGGTAAATGAGCAAGATGTTCTCAAATGAGAAAAAAACCTTCAGGTACGACACAATGTACCAACTTTCCTTGCATAATATAGTTGTTCCACTTCAAGTCAGTTGAAAATGTGAGGCCAAGAAGGAGCAGTGAGATGCTCGCCCGGAGTCAAGTATCAGCCATGCTGATGGTGGGCAGGAAAGTTTCTCTGTGGTGGTTAAATGAGAGCAGTTTCATTTTGGAGGCATTAAAATTTACAAGCCATTTCCTGTCCCAATTAATCACTGGAGTTCCTTTTCAAGAGCAGCAGCCAAGTTAACTTTGTCAGCTCTGATGGATTTGCTAGTGGAACAGGAGTAAATGGTAGTGTCATCTACATAAATGCCTACTTGGGAACTGATGACATCAGGAAGATCATTGATGAAGATCAGAAACAGCGTAGGACGCAGTATAGAGCCATGGGGGACACATGCATTCATGTGAAAGGATCTGGACGTAAGGCCATTGAGAAAAACCTTCATTTCACAATTTGATAGGAATTTGATAGGATTAAACCAAATAATCGTACTGTAATACTGTAACCCTGAAGCTTACAAGACCAGCATGCCAAACCCTATCAAACACCATTGAGATATCTAGAGCCACAGCTCAAGCTTTGCTGTTATTATCAAGAGCTTGATATACATATTCAGAGATGGCCATAACCACATCAGTGGTAGACCAAGCAAAATAGAATCTATATTGTTTGTCAGAGAGTAGGTTGTGAGAGGTAAGATGCTTGACAATTTCAGCATTGAATAAAGCCTTGAAAAATGGTAGGACACTAATAAGGCAATAGTTAGAGGGGTCAGAAGGTTCTCCAAAGTTCTTAACAAGGATTGCATAGGCGGACTTCCAACAAGCAGGAAGCAGTGAGGCAATAGTTGTAGAGTTTGTAGGGAACTGGAGCACATTTTTTTAGGACAACAGCTGGTTTCCTGTCACCTCTGTTTACCTTATGGGAGTCTAATTTAGAAATGATGTCCGAGACCAGTGACAGGGTTATGCGCATATCACTCAGTATAGCCTCTGTTTTAGGGGGTAAATCAGGTGTGGATGCTCCAAATGAGACGAGTGTTGAGCTGGAAGAGAATTTCTGATCAAAGCAATCCACCTTATCTGCTGTATATGTAGTTTTGGCATAAAAAATGCTAGTCTAGTTAAAAGAGGAAATAATTCACTGAGACGTAAATGACTAGAAAGTGTTTTAATCCCTAGTTCATTCACAGTAAATTTACGTCCAGCCTCTTACAACATCTCACTATTCTAGGCAGAGTCTCTGTTATCCTAGTTAGATAGTTACAAACAAAGATGATAGAAAGAAAAAGAATATAGATGAATTTGACTAGATTGAAAAAATTATTTTAAAAAAATTTTGAAACTACCAGCATCTCTCATTCATTGACATGTGTAGTCATGGCAACATCAACAAACCCAGTCCAATAAAGTCCTAACAAATGAAATGCATCACAAGTAAACTTTTTCCATTTTGTCTTACAATTTCCTATATATATATATATATATATATATATATATATATATATATATATGATGAAAATGTGGAAAAGACAAAGCAAAATCCGAATATGTGAGTTGACTGTTTTTTATTTTGTTTTTGTTTTTGTTTTTGTTTAATAAAAAATAAAAAACAGTAAACTCACATATTCGGATTTTGCTTTGTCTTTTCCACATTTTCATCATACCGTCGGATCTACATCCATATATATATATATATATATATATATATATATGATAAAATATAGTTTTAAGGTGTGCTATATTTATGTGTTAAAGTGTTCAGTATCAGGCATAGAGCATATGTAAATATAAAAGTGGACATTGAAGTCAACACCCAGGGGCGACTGTCTGTTTCATGCTAAATGCAATCAGCAGGCCATGTCATGCCCTGACAATTGCGTTTAGCATGAAACAGACAGTCGCCCCTGGGTGTTGACTTCAATGTCAACTTGTGTGTGTATATATATATATATATATATATATATATATATATATATATATAATCACCATGTTAAGTTTATCAGGGAGGTGACTTCTTGATACTATCAGGCTGGGAGGATAATCTCAGCATGTGGCAGCATTGGAAAGTGCCCGAAAATTGTGCCACGGGTTAACCCAAGCCTTGTGAGTGAAATTGGGTAGATGGAAATAGGCAGAAGCCATTGGTGGTTGTGCTTGCACACAGTCACAAGTCTTCATGACCGAGGGCTTGAGCGTGCTGGTCTTGTTCAAATTGCTGATCACACCAGATCATGTGCTCTCTCCCGGAAACTGTAACTAAGATCTGCTCAGCATAGTTGCAGGATAAACCACAGGTGGACTCTGTAGGTGTTGAACAAACACAAATGTGCCTGAGCAGGTGTCCACAACAGGGATTGGCTAGCTACCCTGTTGCTAGTAGATGGATGTGCTTAGAAAATGAGAGTAGCCAGCCATTAAATATATATATAAATATATATATATGTGTGTGTGTGTGTGTGTGTGTGTGTGTGTGTGTGTATTTAGGCAGCAAATTCTCTTTTAGGCATGTGTGCATTGATTTTAAAATATGAGAGAAATGTGCTGTAGCTGTTTAAATTTCTTTCATTTTCATTTTTTAAGTATTTTCATTCTTCTTCCAAGATCATCATCAGACATGTGTAGTATCTTTGTCCATTGTGAGACATCTACAACAACATTCCTGTCCATGTTCACAATATAAAAAATTACTAATCAACAACACAACTAACCGACACCATGAAAACAACAAATTTAGATTACAGATACTAGAAACAATTTACATTAAAAAAATTAAAGCCGGCACTGAACAGAATCAACTATGAATACTGCAGTAATGTTCTGAAATGCCTGTAAAGGAACAGTTTTTCATGCTTTAATGTGTGCATAACCATGATATTATAACACGAAAAAAAATTCCATAATGGATAATTTTTTCATATTCTAATGCACACTAAGCACATTGTCAACTATTTTGCATTTAAAAGCATAATGAAAAAATTGCAGTAATTAATAACAATGCACAACTTTGTATAAATACTTGTACTAATGAACAACATATAGTTTTGTACTACTTGCACCCCTGAAGATGATCTCAGAAGAACATCAAAAGTACTTGGGAAGTTAAAATAAAAGAAATTTAAACAGCTATAACACATTTCTCTCATCCTTTAACATCAATACACGGAAGATTATTTGTGAGTAGGAACAGATTTTGTTAAAAATTAGTAAACATAATGTCCGTAATTTATTCAATCAGACACATATATATATATATATATATATATATATGTATATATATATATGTATGTATGTATAACATCTCAACATTCAATTAATATGAATATGAATCTGATGTCTGCTTTGCTAAAACTCATGTCTTACTTGTAGGGTCGATGCAAATGGTGGAATCCGTCACAGAGAAATGAAGAAGATGTAGAAGATGAAGATGAAGAAGAAGAACGAGAAGAACCTGATGAACCCCAACCTGAGGAAGGCCCACCCTTGCTAACGCCCCTTTCAGAAGATGCCACCATTGGAGATATTCTCCCTTGGACAACTGCCATTTCTTCCAATTTAGTTCCTCAGTATGCTGTGGCAGTTGTCCATTCTAATCTTTGGCCAGGAGCACATGCTTTTTCCAGCAACAAGTAGGTTCAGACATTTTTATGAAAGAATCCTGCAAAACAAAGTTACATTATTTGGACTATTGTCCTCATCTTTGTCACCATATTTATTACAACATTTTGGCTGTTGTACACTCCGGCCTTCTTCGGGTGGTTGGAATGTTGAACTGAACCCTTTATTTCGCTCACTGGGGTAGACTGTTCTAGTTCCACGTGCCATGTTTAATGGATGTCAGTTATCAGTTATCTCCTGTTAATTTCCCTCTGAAAGTTCTCCACTGCCTTAACTGAATAATGAACTCACATTATTTGGGTCCTGTCAGGGGATCTAACCAATGCCTTTATCCACTGTGCCATGTGTCCTTGACAAGGACACATGGCACAGTTAATACGTAAGAGAGAGAATGACCATTGACCTGAGATAATGGATAATCTTGGTTGCTATATTGGAAAGGATAAGGGAGAGAATGAGATGATACCGGCAAAAGGTGAGAGATGATCAGTTACCTGAGGTAATGGATAATCCTGGTTGCTATATTGAAAAGGATAAGGGAGAGAATGAGATGATACAGACAAAAGGTGAGAGATGATCATTGACCTGAGGTAATGGATAATCTTGGTTGCTATATTGGAAGGGATAAGGGAGAGAATGAGATGATACAGGCAAAAGGTGAGAGATGATCAGTTACCTGAGGTAATGGATTATCTTGGTTGCTATATTTGAAGGGATAAGGGAGAGAATAGGATGATACTGGCAAAAGGTAAGAGATGATCATTGACCTGAGATAATCTTGGTTGCTATATTGGAAAGGATAAAGGAGAGAATAGGATGATACCGGCAAAAGGTGAGAGATGATCAGTTACCTGAGGTAATGGATTATTTTGGCTGCTATATTGGAAGGGATAAGGGAGAGAATGAGATGATACAGACAAGAGGTGAGAAATGATCAGTTACCTGAGATAATGGATAATCTTGGTTGCTATATTGGAAGGGATAAGGGAGAGAATGAGATGATACAGGCAAAAGGTGAGAGATGATCAGTTACCTGAGGTAATGGATAATCTTGGTTGCTATATTGGAAGGGATAAGGGAGAGAATGAGATGATACAGGCAAAAGGTGAGAGACGATCAGTTACCTGAGGTAATGGATAATCTTGGTTGTTATGTTAAATTGGATTGCCATTGTTTTTATAATTATACAAAGAAAAATCAGAATTTACTTTTGAAATAACCAGTTGTAAAATTTAGTTTCTCATTTGCTTTCAGGAAATTTGAAAATATTTATATTGGCTGGGGTCACAAATATTCCCCGGAAAACTACAGTCCACCTCCAATGCCCCAACCACAAGATGAATTCCCAGAAGGCGCAGAAGTGACAGAGATGGACGACCCAACTCCTGAGCAAGAAGCAACACTGAGGGCCGCATTGCAAGCAAAGGGAGATGAAGAGATAGAAGAAGCTGAGGAAGAAGAGGAGGAAGAAGAAGTGTAAGCTGCTGGTGCCCCCACCCCTGGTACAACAGACACTTTGGAAACCCCCCACTTTCTAGCAACATTACAAAGACACTGTTTCTTTATCAAACCTTTTTGAAGACTGGCTTATAAACACCATTTACTATATTGGGTTTTCCTTTTATTTTCTTATATACATAAAAATGTAAATTATAGTCTCCCCCCCCCCCAGACACACAAACTTTTTGGCATCACTGAGCAGAAACAGAATTTACTCCAATCATGATGAACTGTTTTACTCTCAATGAATTGAATTGTCTTACCTTGAACATCTATAGGGGCTCAATTCACTCCAGATACCATGTTTCATATATATATATATATATATATATATATATATATATATATATATATATATATATATATATTTTTGAATTGGACAATGTCCGACAATTTATTTTAAAGACATTTTTATGATATGTTTAACGTTCTTTTTATAGATACAAGTATTTAAGCAAATGCTCTGTTTTATAATAAACAGTATTACTGTTTATTATAAAACAGAGCATTTGCTTAAATACTTGTATCTATAAAAAGAACGTTAAACATATCATAAAAATGTCTTTAAAATAAATATGTGTATATATATATATATATATATATATATATATATACACTTTATTTTGGGATATTGTATCAAAAACATGTCAAAAAATGCTACACAATTGCAGCTATGTTTTGATGCGAATCAACGCATCTCATCAGGTGATTGTAAACATGGTTTACAATCGCGTGATGAGATACGTTGATTCGCATCGAAACACGACTGCATTTGTGTAGCATTTTTTTTTTACATGTTTTTGATGTAATATCCCAAAATAAAGAATATTGCCCTACTTTGTATTGAGCCCTCTTTTAAATTAAATCTTTTGAACGTTGGAATTGTACTCTATTTGTTCTCATCTTACCTATATATATATATATATATATATATATATATATATATATATATATATATATATATATGATTTGTCTCTAAAGATGCTGGAATAAAAATGGTCAGTATTCTTGCATCACTTCAGAAAGTATCTGAGTCCCTCTGCCATGATAAAAAATTAAGTCTTGATTTCATATCTGGGCTGGAACGGCCCACTCTTAACTTTCCAGCCTTGACAGAATTCAAAAATATTGGTGTGGCCTTGTGGGTGATGTATTATTTTCACCCTGCAATCTGTTTCCCACATTGCAAACCTATTTCTATTACTATTTCCATGGCAAATGTTCAGATGAACTACAGTCCTTAGTTCCACCAGTACAGACCTTCCCATCTAGGCCCCACCATACCATATACACAAGGTCAACATCCTCATTCCCTTCCTATTCCATTGGTAAGAAGGACATTCCATTCAAACCGCCTCTTCCTGAGAACTTCTACTTTGTAGAACAGGCTCCCTAGAGGATGCTTCCCTACAATCTTAACCTCTTCCAATCTAGGGTCAACTATTATGTCTCCTCCATATCTTCATAATCTGCACTTATTTCCACCTCCTCTTATGTCCATTCAGCAAACACATTTGCAAACTCCCTACCTTGAGTGGTTCTTGGGTCTTGGATTAGGTGAACGTTTATTGAAAAAAATAATAAAAATAAATAAATGTCTCCACAGACCCAGAAACTATCACATTGTGTTATTTATAAGAGAGTCAAGGTGCTCCCCCTTGAATGGCCCTTAACCAGTCCTGATGGTGATGTTGTTGCTTGTGTTGACTGGTTAGAGAACATGCTCCACAGTTTGGCATAACACAGGCCGCCCTCTCAACCGCTGGGGTTGTTGGCAGCTCTTTAACATCTTGTTGTATGGAACATCGGCAACATATTCCCCATTCCCAGTGCAGGCAGTGAGGAGCTGTTGTGATCAGTCCTTGACCTTGCCATTTAATGCCCATATATGGATCTTGCATCAAAGTCATTCAATTTGTTCTACTAAGTGAACTCAAGGTGTTAATAAGAGTATACATATACATTTTTAGTACTTCAAACGTTGTCATAGTGGATATAAGTATTTCAAATAGATGCTCCATTTTTATTTTAAACAATGTGTATTACATATATACACACTGTTTAAAATAAAAATGGAGTATCTATTTCATAATAACGTTTGAAGTCATAAAAATGTTAGATTAAAAATTAAATCCATTAATTCTCTATACATGTACATGCATATAAGATGAAAAAAAGCATGCACTCCTCCATAAGAACTCTAAACAATTAAACAACTATGTAGAAGATAGTACATGAAATTCACCATACCAAAATAACATTATTGATAATGGCTAGAGAACTAGCTGAAAGTGCTTGGAATAATAACTACAGACAATTTTTATATTCTTTAACCCCTAAAAAATGAAAAAAATCTTAAAATGCTGGAAAAACTCAATAAAAGATTAATTAAATCTTTAATGTCAGCTGTTTTCAATCAAACATGCTTGAAAGAAAGGTTGCTGCCTATATATATATATATATATATATTTGAATTGGACAGAGTCCGACAATTTTACTTAAAGACATTTTTGATATGTTTAACGTTCTTTTAATTTTCGTTCTCCGACAGGAATCGAACCTGTATATTATATGGAACCGTCATTTCACGTGACGTGCCTTAACCGTTCGGCCACAGAGAAGCATCCGGTTAGCAAGGTCGATTTTACTATCTTCCAACTTAAATCTTCCATGAATCTCTTCTATTCATATCTGCTCTTAGCGTATCAAATGTAAACAAATGATGTCATATATTTTTGAATTGGACAGAGTGCGACAATTTTATTTTTATATATATATATATATATATATATATATATATATATATATATAATATTTATTATAGTAGATTAAAAAACATGTTAAAAATTACTACACAATAGCTTTCATGTTTCAGTACTGAGTTGTGCCTCCTTGGGTGATGGTAAATAATTGGTGAGTAAATAATTAGTTTTAAATTTCAAAAGCAGAATACCCCCACTTTTTTATTTTTTAGAAAGAAAAGAGAAGAATGAAATAACAGCAAATTAAAATGAGGTTTGTGGGTTTACCCTGATTAACCAGTCAGGTGTCAAACCTATGCTAAATTCAAAATTAACCTAAAAAAAATATTGAGCCTTTTTAAAAATTAAACGCTACAGGCAGCAGAATTATACTCCATTTTATTCTTATCCCATACCTGAAGATATATATATATATATATATATATATATATATATATATATATATATATATATATATATATAGCATATTTGGGTTGCAATCTATTATACATGTTTTATTGAATTCAATGGACATGGAAAATTCTGTAGGTTTTTTTTTATTCCATTTTTCTAATGTTCTCACAATTTTCTTTTTATGAAGACAAAGAGTTTATAGAAATTGTCTGTTGTCATTATTTTGGCCAATTCATCAGCTATTTTCAAGGGGTTTCTTTATTAGTATATTTTTCAGCATTTACGTTCTAAGCTGTATTGTGTGAAACTTGACAGAATGTGTTCTTGGTTTTTTTAAAGGCAAATCAATACGGAATTACTTCTACTCCCATTCAACATGACTTAGAATTACGACTACTTCGAAAACATACCACTTACAAACATAGACATAGAAAAAAAACATTTACATTTCAACACCTTAGGAATGTATAATGAATTAGTGGAAAGTGGGGGCACAATAATCTCTACCCACGGAAAAGAAAAACTGAAAGAAGATAAGAAAAACACAAATAGAAATCTTTTCCTTGTCTGTCACATTCAATGAAACATACAGGTACAAACACGACATTTCATTGACAAGGGTTATTTTATTTATGGAATATAGAGATGATATAAAGGCCAAATTTATTGTCTATAGTACCATTTATTGTTGACTCCATTTGGTTACAGTGGAGTAATGGATATCGGTTTGGACTGAGGAATCAGAGAGCCGAGTTCGAATTCCAGTCGAATCCATTCACTTACGTGCTAATACCCTTGGGAAAGGTGTGAATCCTCTTCTTCTCCCACCAGCGATGGGTAAATAGCAGGACAGACTGGGTTCTATAGCCTTGGATGGCAACTGGTCTAGGAGAAGGACAACTGTGAATTCAAACCCGGAGTGGAGCTTCGAAAGCGGATGGACGGCACTTTGTGCTACCTTCTGGCAACTCCTGCATCCGCATTGGTACCAAACTGTATTGGTTTATCCTCTCCTTTGGACTCTGCTAGCAAGGCCGAGAGGGGGAACTAGACGTCTGGGCAGCCCTAGTTCTCCATATATCCCACCCAGGCTCATAGCACATCGCACTACTCCATCGTCTCTCGAGACGGACGGATGCCGACGATGACGATTTGGTTACAGTGTTTAAGATGGTTGACTATCGTCATAGTTCTTTTTGTGATTTGAAAGTTCATACAGGGTTGTTGTGTTCCTTCTCGTTGATAGAAATTAATTCAGTGCATTCAGCCTTTCTTCTTCTTTGAATTCTGGAGTAGTACATCAGGTCAAACTCACAGCCTATGAATCACCAACCCTTGAGTCTCGAACTGCTACCTCAAATCAAGTTCCTCTCCAGGTTATCGTCTCTAGTCTCATACATGGTTTTCTTCTTTTTATTGGGGCTGACACATCCGTGTTTCCCGTTTGATTTTTGGCGGGACGTGTTGTCATTGGTTGATTTTTTTTTGTGACATTCACTATCCCACATAAACTAAGTCCGGGTTCATGTCTGTTACCAAGGATAGGAAATACTAGAAGGAAGGAAAGGAAAGGAAATATATAGAAGAGAGGGAGAGAGAGTTTTCTTTGTCACTCAATTAGTAAAGAGGAAAGTGTATATTTTCATATAGTGTTATTACTACCTAATTCTACTACACAGACCCACTTCAGACATGGAGTGAATAAAGTTTTGGTACAACTCAGTCCTACTACTATAATTGCTAACTTCTCTCTCGCTCTTTTTTTTTTACTTAAAATAAAAGTACTCGTTCTGTTTTTTTCCATGTGACACATCTACCTGCATTAGATGTGTACGATTTGGTATTACTACTTGTACTATTTTCATCAGATGGACTGCTAGTAAAACTTTTCTATCTGTGTATTTATTTGATTTTGCCTGTAATTTGGCACTATTTTTACGTTCTTGTACAAACAGCTTTATATATGGTTTTAATCTATCGATTGATACTTATGTATGTACGTCATTATTTAAATCTGTTAAGTAATGCTTTGGTGAACGTTGTAAAACTTTATAAGGTGCTTCCAAAAGTTTTCGTACTCGATCTACTCGAAGCCATACTTTATCACAAGTATGTAAAGAATTTGGTATGAAGGTGTTTGTTTGTGTAATATGATGTTTTCTGTCATCATTTAACATGTCTAATTGTGACATAGATTTACATAATAAACTTTAATAATTCTTTTATAAACTCTTCCTGTACAGAGGCAATGTCTTTAATGGTAGTTCCTCATAGGATGCAGGTTCAATTCCTGCCAGAGAAGACATATTTTCTATGAAATTTCTTAAACATTCAGGCCAGTAAATGTAATTCATACTGTTTAATTAAAGAACAGAGCCTTTACTTAAATAAGTGCTTCCATAAAAATAATGTACAAACAGAAAATATATTAAATATTTGTTGATTTTAATCCATTTCATATGTTATATATATATATATATATATAATATATGAAATGGATTAAAATCTTCTTAAAATTATATATATATATATATATATTTAGTTTACGAAAAACTAGGTAATCCGTATGGGTAGACCCAAGGAGGATAAAATCCAGAGAGCTCAATGTAAATCCAGAGCTAATAATTTAAATAAAAATAAAAACAGACCACTTTAAGGTTCCATAGAATAAATTATTTCACCACACCCCTTTTAAAGGACTGTGGATCATCAGAATTTACTTGCAAAGATTGAAACGAAAAATGAAAAGCAATTTACACATTTTTGACGGGCAGTACTAAGCATATGTAAATTAACGAAGTGAGGAAGTGAAGGGGGGGAGAGATATGATTGAGTTAGATGTAACACTTCTATTCTTTCAAATTTAAATTGTTTGAGGAAATCCAGACATTGACACATTAAATCAGTTAACTTAACGGAAGTTATATATTGATAGGGAAGGGGGAGAGGAGAAAAAGGCATAAAGAGAAAGAGAGAGAGAAGTTATGGGAGAAAGTGTCATTAACTTTCTTTAGAATGAAATAGACGCTGTTGTTTTGTTTCCTATCTATCTATCTATATATATTTATTTATTATAATTTTATCATATAGACAAAAAAACATTTTACTCACTACAAAGATGCAACTTGGTTTCAGTGCATTTCAACTGCACTGAAGCCAAGTTGCATCTTTGTAGTGAGTAAAATGGTTTTGTCTATATGATAAAAGTATAATAAATAAATAATTATCGCTCTACTATCTGTATCGAGCTCTTTTTTTAATTAACGCTGCGAACGTTGGAATTTATATATTACTTTCGTTCTCATCGCATCGGATATATATATATATATATATATATATATATATATATATATATATAGAGAGAGAGAGAGATAGATAGATAGATAGATAGATGGATAGATAGATAGAGATGTTATAGAACGTGAGTGTGCGTTTACCAGTGGTAAAACAGTAGATTGGGTTTTGTATGCATATCACAAGACATTGAGCATGAATTCTTTATTCGCTAAGTATTTTAGGAATGTGGATTAGCCCCCACCCACCGAAAAAAAAAAAATAATAGACACACAAAAAAATTTTCATTCTGATATCCATTAACAAGTCTAACTTTTTATGCAATTGCTATTTTTACATCTGTTCTCTTTATCGCCATCAATAAGGCATTTTTAACGGTAGGAAGGGAAAATAAATTTAAAGGGAGATAACTTTTAGTAAATTAAATGCTATTTCATTTTATTTCAAAATGTAGAGAAAAGTTTGTACTTGACGTCTACGTGACCTAATGAGTGACCCTTCGAGAGAAAATTATGATGGGAAGAATTATCATTAAATTTGCTCCATCGCAGGTAACGCTAACTTTTGTGCATCAAAAGGAGGATTTTTTTTTGCATTCAATTTTTTTAGTTAGTTATCTCACTTGAAAAATCTCTTTTTTTTTTTTTCGTTCCCCTCCTATTACTCAGTTGCAACTCTGATGTTTTGAACATTGGACATTGTTTTAAAGTTACTTTAAATTCAATACCTCTGGCGAAATGAGGCAATTTTGGCTACGCAGAAGGTAGTGACATATAAGAGATTTATAATATTATCAGTGATTCTCAAAAGACAGCAGATAAACTCAATTCTTTACGTTTTATAAAAACTGTCTGTGCTGTGGGGAGGGAGGACCCTGGAGGATAAAAGGAAAAAAAAGATAAAAAGAGAGATAATTCTGTTCAAACAAATATTAGAAACACTGTCACGAGTTATCTCCCCTGGCTTACTTTTTCTCTTTAGTCATTGCAGTAAATATCTCGGTTCAGGCAAATTTGTAGCAAAAGTTTGAAAGAATTTAAGGTATTTGAATAAATTTAAATGTCGAAAAAAGAAATATTAAAGTTTGAAATCAGTTTCTGACTTTTGGGAGATTATGTAAATCCCTTTTTGTGCTTTCCATCTCTTCAACACTATACAACAATACAAAGGTTTTTATGATAAATGACCTAATAATTTATAGAATTTGTGGCAGAGTTTCAAATCTATTGATCAACAATGAGAACTGATCTTGAACTTCAAAATTTGAATACTTGAAAATACAGAAGAAGGAAGACATTTAGTTCAGAAAAGAATGATGACAAAAGAAGACTTTTTATCCACATTCTACAAAAAAATATAAACAACTCGGAGAGGAGTTAAATTTGTAATTGTGAAAAACAAAATCATGACAGGCACCAGAGAAGAAAATTATTAGTAGAAGAATCATTTTGAATAAAAAAAAATCAGTGTGTAATGATAATAATTTCATCCATTCATCTTGCATTGGCTGGATGCCTGTTGTTGTCGACAACATTCTGCATAATCACACTTCATTAGGATCTTCTATAACTGTTGATATCTATTTGTTTTTACACACATAGTATCTACCCATCATGTCTAACCATTTTTGTACAAATAATTACACATCTCAGAAAGCCAGGCAAAAATATGAGTAAACCTATTTTTGTTGCAAGCAGAATAAGATCAGTAGTGAATAAATTAGAATTGCAAGCCATTGTAATTGCAGGCCAATCCATCATTTTAACTTTGCATCAGTCAGTGTCAAGGATGTTTGTCACAACACTTGCGGTTATTATTACTATTACTTTATTACTAGTTTTATTCCCTCTTATTATTGTTGCTTTTTATCCCAACACTCTGGCTCTATACACTCTTCCTTATTACTATTACTTTATTACTAGTTTTATTCCCTCTTATTATTGTTGCTTTTTATCCCAAAACCCTGGCTCTATACACTCTTCATTATTACTATTATTTTATTACTAGTTTTATTCCATCTTATTATTGTTGCTTTTTTATCCCAACACTCTGGCTCTATACACTCTTCCTTATTACTATTATTTTATTACTAGTTTTATTCCATCTTATTATCCTTGCTTTTTATCCCAACACTCTGGCTCTATACACTCTTCATTATTACTATTATTTTATTACTAGTTTTATTCCATCTTATTATTGTTGCTTTTTATCCCAACACTCCGGCTCTATACACTCTTCATTATTACTATTATTTTATTACTAGTTTTATTCCATCTTATTATTGTTGCTTTTTATCCCAACACTCCGGCTCTATACACTCTTCATTATTACTATTATTTTATTACTAGTTTTATTCCATCTTATTATTGTTGCTTTTTATCCCAACACTCCGGCTCTATACACTCTTCATTATTACTATTATTTTATTACTAGTTTTATTCCATCTTATTATTGTTGCTTTTTATCCCAACACTCCGGCTCTATACACTCTTCATTATTACTATTAATTTAATTACTAGTTTTATTCCATCTTATTATTGTTGCTTTTTATCCCAACACTCCGGCTCTATACACTCTTCCTTATTACTATTATTTTATTACTAGTTTTATTCCATCTTATTATTGTTGCTTTTTATCCCAACACTCTGGCTCTATACACTCTTCCTTATTACTATTATTTTATTACTAGTTTTATTCCATCTTATTATTGTTGCTTTTTATCCCAACACTCTGGCTCTATACACTCTTCCTTATTACTATTATTTTATTACTAGTTTTATTCCATCTTATTATTGTTGCTTTTTATCCCAACACTCTGGCTCTATACACTCTTCATTATTACTATTATTTTATTACTAGTTTTATTCCATCTTATTATTGTTGCTTTTTATCCCAACACTCCGGCTCTATACACTCTTCCTTATTACTATTATTTTATTACTAGTTTTATTCCATCTTATTATTGTTGCTTTTTATCCCAACACTCTGGCTCTATACACTCTTCCTTATTACTATTATTTTATTACTAGTTTTATTCCATCTTATTATTGTTGCTTTTTATCCCAACACTCTGGCTCTATACACTCTTCCTTATTACTATTATTTTATTACTAGTTTTATTCCATCTTATTATTGTTGCTTTTTATCCCAACACTCTGGCTCTATACACTCTTCCTTTTTACTATTATTTTATTACTAGTTTTATTCCATCTTATTATTGTTGCTTTTTATCCCAACCCTGAAGCATGCTGGTTTCCTTGAAGCCTTCTGACGAAATTGAAGCTTAATGAATATATGTACAAATTCTTTGTGAATTTTTTTTTTATATGAAAACAAATAGAATTCTCATTTTGAGAATGTGACAGAAGCAGAATGTCTCATTGATACTGGGAACATTGAACTCAATGAATAAATACATTGCATGACAGTGATTTTTAAAAAGATGTCCCTTCAGAATATGAATGATCATAACTTGGCACAGTTTTTTTTTAATATCTGAATGTTGCATCTGTAGAGGACCGCTGGTGTGAAGGTGAGGAGATATCTCTGGGCTAAGATTTCCTCCTAGTCGGTCCAGCTACATAGGAATGTCGGACATTAATTATAGGTCCGAAGAAGACAAAAGAAAACAAACAAGACCGATACATATATGCAAAAAAATATATATTATGGATAAACATATATATTAATACTCGAAGACATGAAAAGTTACATAGTGTTTGTATGGAGAAGTTATGTGTGTGTTTTGTGTTGAGTGTCCGTACGTACGTGTATTGTCGTTAGCGTGTTCCCAGAATATGGGAAATGCTGTATGCGTGAGAGGTCACATATTGGTGTAAGTGGAAAAGAGAAAGTTTTATACCTCGCCTCTGCGCAAGGTTGCGGCCCAAGGCCTGAGTCGAAAAAGCGATTTTACCTCATCTCCACGCGAGATGGCCGCCCGAGGCGTAAGTCGGAAGAGAGAGAGAGAGAGAGAGAGAGAGAGAGAGAGAGAGAGAGAGAGAGAGAGAGAGAGAGAGATCGATCAGCCAGTATTTATACTCGTGGGAGAGAGACATCACTTTGATTGCTCTTTGTAATGATAGAGGAGTAGTTTATCATTGCCTTCTCTACTGATTTTGCTATTTAGAAATCAAATATACAGGTGATCAAATTACATTGTTTCTCTAAAGCCTTGGAAAACAAGAAGAAAAAAAATTAACATTTAAGTTAAACAAGATCTGCAGAGAAAAGTATTCAAACTTTCGATAAAGAATGAGCAAGTAAACGTAGTAATGAGAGGGAACACTTTTTGAATGCTACCAGTTAGAGAATAATCAGTTTTGTAATTAAAAAAATATAGACTCTGGGTACCGTCTGTAGAAAGAGGGTTATTGAATTTGTTTCACAAGTCACTTATTTGTCAGTAAGTTGTGGTAAAAAAAAACCCCAAAAAACTGTCAACTTAAAGTAGCAACAAACGTCTGCAAAAGATTTCTTCCGTTTCTCGACCGCAACACTTGTAGTCAAATCTCAGTTAAAAGGATAGTACGAAGTAACAGACCAACAAGCAATGTAGAAACGACAAAATGGGGTCATACGTCCAACCTTCACTTCTCGCCTGCAAAAACGCGTCAATATTTATTGCTGAAAAATACAACAAATGTGGCACAAGGCCAAAAGAGGGAGTGGGAAAAAGGACGGTCATCATTTGTCTTAATTTTAAACTTAGCTAGCCATAACCACTGACCCAATCAAATCAAACAATATTTCTGCCACCAAAACAACATAATCATGCTTACCGTTCATACTACATCCACCAAAATACCCCATTGTCTCAATATACATCCTAAATAGACCCTATATGTACAAATAATGTCTGTGGGGGGAGGGGAATAAAAATAACAAGTAAAAAGAACCCCAGTGATTATATACAATGTGACTTAAAAAGATTTACAAGAAAATAAGCAAAATCATGTTAGTAATAACCCCCCCCCCCACAAATCCTAAATGTGACAGTAAAATCAGTTAACTGGACGAAATCGATACGGGACTTCAAAAATCTAGAAAACATTCATCCATCCCAAGCACTCACACACACACACGCACTGATTCAGACACAACAACAAATACGAAAAAACACACCCGCGAAACGAAAGGCGCCCCGCATCCACCAGAGAACTGAAATCACTGACCACCTAACGAGGGAGAGGATGGGGAGTTAAACTAAAGGAAAAGAAAAGGGGACAGAAAAAAGGGGGTGCCAATGAGCAAACACACCTTTGCTAAGTTTACAGAAATAGAAAAGAAAAAACTAAAGAATCAAAACCAAAAACCTATTCTAGCCTAAATCCAAGGGATGGGTTGCCAAAGTTCAACCCAGGAAAACAATATCCTGATGCCTAACCGGCATCAAAATGCCACTCCAATTCAGCCCCTTTTACTCGACACATACGCGCAAGATTCACCCACCTTTTGCCAAATTCTGATGAGGTGAACCGCCGACTTTCCGTCCTAATCTTGACTTTAAGCTGATGCTTAAAGAACAAGATCAGTTGGAAAGAAGGGAACTTCTCGCCCTCATAGAATTCCTTCTGACGCGTCGTCCAAATCACGCCTCTCATAACACCTAGTAAGCAACAGAACACATAATGTTCAGCCTTCGTCATCTGTGGTACCACATTGCTACAAACAGAAGTGGCCTCAAGGACAAAGAACTTTCCCTGCAGCATGCGAACCATGAGGCCTTCAACAAACTTGCACAACGGCACTACCGCCTTGCAATGAAAGAAGACGTGACCAATGGTCTCGACCTCTCCAGTACAGCGACGGCAGTTTGGATATTTCTCCAAGCCTGCTGAACAAAGTCTCTTGGCGACCCAGAGGGCCCCACGAATCACCAGCCAGGTGAGTGATGCCTCATCATTATTGAGGCATTTCAACCCAGGCACCCAAGGCCATATCGAGCGAGCCTCCTACTTCGTAAGCCCGAGCTCGTTAACCAGATCATCCTGAACGGCCCCACTGACTAACACTTGATACAATGCCCTACGAGACAACGCCTGGACGTTGGAGAGGCCATCCGACGCACGTGAGAGGCGTTTCAGAGCATGACAACATTCGCGGTAGAAGGAGCATTCGGCTCGGGGTGTACGGCCGCCCCCTCCCGGCACGAGTGCACACTTCTCAGGGATGGGAAATGTTTACGGACGTCTTCCTTCCAGAAGGCGCCATCCTCATCCGATCCGCGACACATTCGGTCTAGAAAGTTGATGCGAAGCATATATTGACGAATCTCAATGGTAGGCATACCCAGACCACCCTCAGAGGCATGAAGGCAACAGATCTCGCGAGATACCATAGCGGCTTTGTCTCTCCACAAGAAAGAGAACAAGAGCCTTACTAATAATATTAGTCTGGTAGACGGGAGTGGAAGTACAGAGAGTCGGTAAAGGAGAATCGGGTAGATGTGTGAAACACATACTTCCGCCCTCCCCTTCAAGGAAAGCCTCCTCCGAGACCACAGATTAACCGCGATCTCGGCCTTCCCTTGTACCTTCGACCAATTCATTTCCAACTGGAGATCAGGACTGAATCAGACGCCGAGTATCTTGATCTGTCCATCCGTCCAGAGGAAAGGTCCGGGAAGAGAAACTCCCTTCTACGCACCCAACCGCAAGCCAACAGACTTATCGCCGTTGATCTTGGCCCCTGTCACCATCTCATACCCATTGATCTCTTTGCTGACTTCGTCAATCTCGGCTCTGCTCGACACAAGAACCGAAACGTCGTCAGCATAGGCAGAATACCTGGCTGAGGTGGTACCCCCAGTCAAGGAAATTCCGCGCAGGATTGGATTCGCCTTTAACTCTGTTTCGCCCCAGTTTCTGATCTTATGACCGTTAAAACCCTTTGGGCGTTTGCAAAATTGTTTGGATCATCGATGTTTTTATCTCCAAACTGTTTGATAGATAGTAGGTATTTCAGGTTTTTGATTCTGTTGCCATAGTCTCTGGCTTTCTCCGCTTGTAAAGGGGAAATTTTACATACATTTTACATACTGGATTGCGGGGTATATTTGGTTGTCTAAAAGGACTGGGGTCTCTACTGAGAGGGATTTGGGACTGGGCAAAAGTGGAAGGAGATGCAAGTGGAGACTTCCCTCTACAAAGAGGGGTTGAGGGACGGGGAGAAGATGGTGGGTCGGAGGATGTGGGTTTCTTTGTAGAGGGGGACTTTTGTTGACGGGATGTAGAGGGCTGAGGAGACTGTAGTGCTTTTTGGAGGAAGGGAGTTCTTGGATGGAGAGGGTTTTCCTTTTCGTTGTTGGTCCAAATTGTTTTTTAGTTCCTTTATTTTTTTCAGTTTTTTCGAAACCGGGATCATATTTCTTTTGTAACTCCCGTATGGTCGGAATGGAGGCTGGGGCGTCGCCCTTACTGTTGTCAGAGGGAGTGGGGCTGTAAGTATCTTTAGTCCCAGGGGCTTCAGGGGACTGAGGACCCGCTGCCTGACGCTTCCCTCTGGCCCTGCCAACTACCTGCCATTCATCCTCTTCCCTCTCCTCAACCACACTTGCAGTGGAAGAAGGCTCTTCGGGAAATGGGGGCTTAGATGATGACCCAACTGTGGGTACAACCACTCCAGTCCCAGTAGCCGGCATGCCCATTACAGGCGCGGCGGTTTTTAAAGACTCGGACAGAGGGGGAGTTTGGTCGATTGGGACCTGACTTCCAGAGGTCTTCTTCTCTGGACAGGAAGAGGAAATGTGACCAGGCTTTTCGCACTTCGAACAAACTGGTTTACGGCCGGTCACAATGACCGGCAGCTTCAGGTCACCAACAACAGTTGGGGACAGAGCCGAAGGCTTTATGATCGAGCATAATATCGAAGCTCCCCCCCCCGTCAGGCTATCACAAGAAGCACCCAGAGTCTCGCCATACTGGGCCAAGAAAGCAGCCAGGTGCTCCCCGATAACCTGAAGAGGGACCTCATATACTGCTACACTCATCCTAAGCCGGCCCTCGTACTCTGTACGAAGGATCAAAGCTTTTAGTATTAGATCCCTATTTGTGGCTCTTATACAGTCTTCGAGAATTTTCTGATTGGTCACGCCATTCAGGTGAGGGAAGAACATTAGCAAAGATTCTAGTCATTGAAGTAGATTTTTGCTAACTACTTTTTGGTAATTTTTCTTCGGCAAATCACACACAAAACACGAACTTTTTTTCCAGGGTAACTGATTATCGCTTTTACTACAGTTCCATTATTAAGGCCTTGTATCATACTAAGCTAAACCTAATGAGCTTCTAAACCGGCTCAATTTGTTGTAACAGAAAATTGGGTCAGCCAAATAAAAGACTCACAGTTGGTTTTATGTGGTGCTATAAGCACCAGAAGTTGTGTCCCCTTCCACATTGAGCTGTTGAGTGAAGACCTTCTATTTAGAGTAGGTGGTGCTGCCTATTTGTATATGAATGATAATGGACAGGTATTAGCCAATAGTCAGTGTGGGTCTGGGACTGGGAGAGCTATATGAGCACCAGAAGTTGCATCCCCTTCCACAATGAGCTGTTGAGAGAATACCTTTTACTTAGAGAAGGTGTTGCTGCCTATTTGCATATGAACAATACTCGGCAGGTATTAGCCAATAGTCAGTGTGGGACTGGGAGAGCTATATAAACACCAGTGTTTTTCTCCTTCAAGAGAAGGCACTCTCAATGTGCGAATATGCAGAAACCAGATAAGACAAACATATTTGTCTTCATACTTTTTCCATATTTTTGAAAATAATGAGTGTAAAGTGTCATATTTGTTTACATGATTGGTCACTTGTATATTTCAATTGATTAAATCTATAATTCATACTGTTCGAAATTGTCAAAATGAATATCCAAAAATGAAAGAAAGTAATAATTTTTATGCTTAATATTTCTATGGAAAAAGAAGACGCGTGCAAGTGAGTGTGTGTGAGTGAGAGAGAGAGAGAGATAATGAGAAGGAATTTTAACAAAAGGAGAATTGTTTATGAATTTAAGAAGAGACATTTACACAACAAATTATTTTGTTCAATCAAATGAACTTCTCTGTTGTTTTTTTATGTAAATCAGCTTTTCAGCCAATCTATTTACCTTTTTATATGGAAGGTAGCATAGATTCATCTGTGTGTCCCCAATAAGCTGAAATATGGACAGTTATAATATAAGGGGTCTCTTTTTCTGAATAAATTAAACAACCTCCCTAGATTACATTAAACATAGCATGAGGGAAAAATTAACAGGAGATAACTGATAACTGACATCCATTAAACATAGCATATGGAACTAGAACAGTCTACTCCACTGAGCAAAATAAAGGGTTCAGTTTAACATTCCAACCACCTGAAGAAGGCCGGAGCGTACAACGGCCGAAACGTTATGATAAATATGGCAACAATGATGAAGATGTTAGTCTGAACAATGTAAATAGTGTACATAATACTTCATCTCAGAAATATAGACAGATAATGGGGGTAAATTATTATTATTTAGTATTGCTCAGTTATTGCTCACATTGTTTCCATGGAGTACAAGTATGCACCACCTGGGATTGAACTCCCAATTACTGCGTCACCAAATTCATGAACCAAAACTTTAATCCACTGTGGGACAATTCTGAGTCTAGAACTTGGAGCCTTAAACCTAATCTGCTTGCTGCTGACATTGTCATGCTTGACTGCATTCAGTGAAGATTTTTTTTCTGCCACTGTTGAAGACTTGCTGTCATTTTGTCTTTCTTTATAAATGGTTCCTATATTATTTTATTTTTATGCTAGGCCGACTAAGGAGATCCTCATAGCCTAGCATATGCATTGAGTTCTTCAGATGGCTGACTCCAGTGCTTTATTCTGTCTGGTATTTTTACTTTGTTCTGCAAGAGTTGGCGACAAATCTTTTTCCTGATTTCATTGTCTTGCCCCTAATTATGGCTTTTCAACATTACTTGAGCCTTACTTTTAACCTTTTAGCATGCTGGTGGTGAAAATTGTCACCATAGATTTCTCTCCCTTTGCATGCTCTAGGTGCATACTATCGTCTTGGGAGGGTTGCGATAAATAAATACTTGTCAACTGTTATTTCTGGAAATAACAGTTGACAAGTGTTTATTTGTCTTTGAGATGTCTAGAGCCACAGCATAAGCTTGCAATTATTAGCAAGAGCTTGATTTAAATATTTAGCGATGGTCATAATTACATCAGTGATCAGCGGTAGACCAGGCAAAATGGAAGTCATATTGTTTGTCAGAGAGTAGGTCATGAGAGGTAAGATGCTTAACCATTTCAGCATTGATTAAAGCCTTGAATACTTTTCATGAAAATCAGTAGGAGTCTAATATTTAGAGGGGGGTCAGAAGGTTCTCCAGAGTTCTTAAAAACGGGAACTACAGAGGAGGACTTCCAACAAGCTGGAAGCAGTGAGGCAATAGTTGTACAGTTTGGAGAGAACTGAAGCCAGGTCAAGAGCACATTTCTTTAGGATGACAGATGAGTACTCCTAATGAGTTGTTGTTTTTTCTTCCTTTTTTTTCCCCTCTCTCTCTCTCTCTCTCTCTCTCTCATTTTTAATTTTATTAATGCAAATAATAAAATTACCTCAAGAGAATTAGAATTAGTCATTTTAAAGTAATGTAATTTTTTTCTTTTTACTTATTTGTTGCTATTATATCATAAATACAGTAATATTTACTGTTACTTGATGAATATAATTTAACCATAATTATGGTCTCTACCAAATCTAAATACAAGAGGCATTGATGATTACAAAAGGATCATTTGCTAAACTGAAGTACTCAACTGGAATTCAAACTCGATTCTCTCATTCTGAATGGCTATCCATTGCACCACCTGTACATCCACTAACAAGAAGAAGGATGAAACAATAGTCCGAATGTGAATAATATTAGGCAAAAATGTGTTAAGATGAAAAATACAAAGGAGTTGAAATGTCTGAAGAAAAATTAAACTCCCTGAAGATTACCAAATATAAAAAGCACCTGAAGACGTAAAAATACAATAGGTTAAATATTATGACCATAATCAATATGAGGACTGTAGTTTCATTTTAAGAATAGAAGAATCAAACTTGCCATCAGTGCCTTTACCCTTGTCCAGAATAGCGAAGTGATATGCCTTCACCTCACCCTTTTGCTAAATCTGCCAAATCATTTGATTAGTTGTAACTTTGTCCAACTTGCCTCTGGTCAGTTTCATAAGCTGTCCAAAAAAACCTCTTCTTAATGCAACAAAACATCAAAAAAAAAGGCACCTCCTTTCTCACTTTCAGCTTTTTATGCTGCCTGCTTACCCATAATGTGTATTGCCTCCTTCCATCAGTGAAAACTATATAATCTAACATTGTTCAGTTAAAGCTTTTCTATTTTCCTTTCTCTGGGTGAGAAAAGATTCTTTCTCTCCTCTTTTTGTCCTCTTCAGCAACAAAACAAACCAAATCGTTTTATTTTTTTACCTCACACGTTGGCTTGAGTGTTGGATTTCCGTTTACATTTATTTAGATTTGTGATGTTGGACCTGCGATTTGTGATTTCGACATTTCTTTCTGCCCGTGGATCTTTGAGTTTGGACTTGCAATTTGTTTATTTTGCTGAGGAAGTGAGCTGCCATATCAATTTTTGAACAGATCCACACTAGACTTCGCTGTCAATCCCAGTATTGTAAGAAACCCTGAATCAATGTTATCGAGGGGACACAGCAGCCCAAACTGGAGGAAAGGAAAGCCAGATGACTCATATGGTCAAGTGTTACATAACAAAGCTATAGTGAGAACACAAAGATGAGTAAGAAGAGATTGATAGGACTGAGGGTTACTCAGAAGAGTATATTGAATGGTTGAGAGTGAAATGGAAAAAAATATTAATTATGTTTTAAAAAATAAAATAGAATTGAACCCAGAAGTAACTAGCCAAGATTCAGTAAAATTAAGCAAAACCAAAAATTCCCAACCTATCCACTTCCTGTCAATAAGAAGACATGATTAATTTGCTGTCCAAATTGTTGCTCCTGAGAAATTGAATTTAGGGTTTGTTTACATTAATACTATCCATCTAAAATGTGTATATTCTTACAGGAAAGAGTGACTCAAATTTTCTTAAAGAAGGCTAGATGGGTTATCCAAACTTGGGGTTTATTTATATTAATACTGTCTACCCAAAACACCATTTTCCTTAAAGAAAAAGAGGATCAAAGTTTCTTAAAGAGAGCAATGTGTTTATTAAAAGATTCCTTTAGATTAGGGTAGTTGAAGGTGGAGAAATTAGATATATCAATGTCAGATTTTAGTGGGGGTGAGTCAGCTATGTAAACAAAGGGCCACAAGGAGAGTGGCTCAGATTTGTCTGTGTTGCGTGAACAATCATTGCCTCACAAGAACTTACCAGCATTTCTGTGGCCAGAGCAAACTCACAGATACATGCATGGCAGGCAATCATGTGTCCACCATTTTATGGCAATTACTGCTAAATTTCTCAATCACTATCCAGCAAGGTGTAGACGTAGGTATACTGTAGATAATAGATATATTTTAGTTAACCAGTTTCATGTTCAATAAACCAGTTGTTAGTGTTATCAAGTGTTGTGCATTTTATTGATGGAGTTCTTATTCCAGCCTTGATTTCTGTGTTGTCCTAAATGTAAAGACAAAAGTTACCATGGCCACAGATAAGAGTTGCACAATCTTGTCTGTGGTACACAACATACATATGGGTCCTGTGGCAAAAGAGAAAGTCAGTTACCAAGAAAAAGGGCACATGTTTCTATTTTGTCTTTGGCATATTATACAGAACACAAGTCAGTGGCAGCTGTTGCCATAAAAGCATCTCAGATATGCTAATATTGTGTCCTCTCCCACTTGTTGACCAATGAAAAAAAATGTTCTGTCAATAAAAGTGGTTGGTGTTCTTGAATTGATGAAATCGTTTTATTTTTCTACCTCACACGTAGGCTTGAGTGTTGGATTTCTGACCGTTTCCATGTATTGAGATTTGTGATGTTGGACCTGCGATTTGTGATTTTGACATTTCTTTCTGCCCATGGATCTTTGAGTTTGGACTTGCGATTTGTTTATTTTGCTGAGGAAGTGAGCTGCCATATCAATTTTTGAACAGGTCAACACTAGACTTCGCTGTCAATCCCAGTATCGTAAGAAACCCCGAATCAACATTATTGAGGGGACACAGCAACCCAAACTGAGGAGGAAAAGAAAGCCGGATGACTCATAAGTTACTCATGTTACATAACGAAGCTATAGTGAGAACACAAAGTTGTGCAAGAAGAGATTGATACGGCTGAGGGTTACTCGGAAAAAGCCATTAACAAATTCCATTCAACACCCCTCTTTACAAGTCCTGCTAATTCATCCAACCACCTAAATGCTATTGGCATAAACAGCGACTGCTTCTCTAGTCCATTTGATTCCCGTTAGTTTTCCAAAGGCTGCAAATGCATCTTCTGTGAATGTGCTCTAGTTTATGTTCAGTCAGATCAGCATCGGTTTTGCTCATCACTCATTTTGAGATGAAGTGCCAAAGCATCTCCCTCAAGAAACAACAGAATTAGGCTTTATCCATGATTTTCTGCAACTAACCTAACCTTTTTTTAACCACTTCACCATCACCAGTGAAAATTTACCCACCATCTTGTGAACTGGCTGCTGAAATATCTGTAGTCTTGGTTCAAGAATGGAAGAATCAAACTCCCCCTCGGTTTCTTTACTCATGTTCAGAATAGAGAAAGGATTTATCTTTATCCAGCCCTTTTACTAAATCTGTCAAATCATCCAATTACTTATAATGTTCTCTTCAACCTGACTCTGGTCTGTTTGAGAGAGAGAGAGACACACACACACAGGTGCCTACCTCCTCAAATCTGGCTTTTAATAATGGTGCTTGCTTACCTAGAATTCATACTGCCTCCTTCCATTAGTAAAAAGTATTTAATCTAACTTTGAAGGAGAGTAAAAAAAAGACCCCGCCCTTTGTTTCTCCTCTTTCTTTTCTTCCTCAACAGAGACATGCATTAGATCAACATAGGAAAATAATTTAGTGAGGAATTAGACATTTATGATGAACCAGTTAAATATCAACAGATTTAGTCACAATTTACATGAAATATTAATTTGATATTTATAAGCATTCAAATGATATTTCACTTCTGGTGATACACAAAGTACTTAGAAATGGTCTGATCCATTCAGACTGATGTCTTCATCACAATATTTTATATTATGGCACCTTCTCTCATTTGGATACTATCACACACACACTATATAGTTTGCCTGATGATTGTGTTTACCATGAAAGAGTCTGTCGCCTCTGAGTGTTGACGTCAATGTTCACTTTTATATTTACATACGCTCTGTCTCTGATATTGAGCACTTTATCCCATAAATATAGCAATAACTTAAAATTATATTATATATATATATATATATATATATATATATATATATATATATATATACACACAAGTACTGGCAATGCATTTCATCAATTCAACTTTATCAAGGCAAGTTTAAAAGTGAAATGTTTTGTAATTGCATCTAATTCAAAATATTAAAAATTTTGAATTTAATGCAACTACAAAACATTTTGCTTTTAAATTTGCCTTGATAAAGTTGGATTGACAAAATGTGTTGGTAGTCACTAAGAAATATTTTCCAATTGCCATTTATTTATATATATATATATATATATATATGGCATGAATCCATCTTTTCTCCCCCCCCCCCCCGAACTATCCGTTACCTAGGTGAAGAACAATTCTGAATTCAAAACCTGAGGAGAGCTGTTGGAAGACTTTGTGGCACACAAAGCACAACAGATCTGTTATCAGTTCTTATGAAAAGTGTGGCTGGTTCTTCCCTAACATTTACCCCCCCCCCCTTAATCAAATCACAAATGTGAATAGTTTGCTGGTCCAGTTTCTTGTCCCCATATGTTGTTCTGATACAGCACATGAAGTTAGTAATCTAAATAGATTAGTGATTAATAATTTCTCATCTCAGAAATCCAGTGATTAGAATAGAGAGGATTAAAAAAAAAAACATTTTACAAATAAAAGTTTTTAATAAATCGGCATAAGGATTTGAAGAAGAAAATATTTTAAATCAGGATGGGGTGAGGCCATTTTAATGTCATTGTTCAAGGGGTTTTTTTTTAAGCATATCTGAGGAAATTCATTAAGTAAAAAATAAAAACAAAAAAGACAACAAACAAAAAGATAAAACAAACAAAAGAAAATAAAAACAAATGAAGTTTCTAAATTGTTTTTTCTTTTTTTATTATAGTAGTGGTATATTTGTAAATGAGTGTGTGCGTGTGTTTGCATATGTATATATATATATATATGTGTGTATATATATATATATATATGTGTATATATATTTATATTTTAGCTTTATACAATTTGATATTACAAACCAAATAGATTATTATACAAAATTAACAGTTGTCAAACAATACTGCCATAGCTATAGAGAAAAAAAGAAAAGAGGAAAAAAAGAAAAAAAAAAAAAAGTAAAAAATGTCTATATACATATGATATATATCTTGGAATATACATGATCAACTATATATCATACATATACATATATTTATAGATGTTATATATTTCAACTATAGTATATAATGTATACTGTCCATATTATATATATATATGATGAAATTACATACATTTCACACAATATATAATTAAATATACATGATAAAATACCTGTATTAGGTATCAATCATATAGAATGAAATATACGTTATTATAATGGAATATAGGAAAGACAGAGGGAGACCAATGTTTGAGATGCAAACAAGGACAAGAGGAAATTTTTAAAAAATTAATAAAAATAATATCCCAGGAGCACAAGAAATTGAATTTTCAGAGCAAAAATTATGGAAGCCTTGAAAAAGAAAAAAAATTTTGTTTTTGTTTTTCTTTTCCAGGATTTGTATTTTTTTTTTTTTTTTTTTTGTTCAAACTGGAGTAATTAACAAATGTTATTACAAAACATTTATAGTAGCATTTTTTTTTTCTTTTTAATTTAAACTTTTTTTTTTGTTTCTGATATTGTAATAGACAATAATGATAGATCATGTGATGTATACATACATTTTTTGTTATTACTGCCTATTCTGCTTCACTAACTTCTTCAGAGATATATTTTTTTTTAATAACCTTCCAGATGCTCACTGTACATCAGGCATTTTACCAAGGAAAAAGTGGCAATCTTATTTCATGTTAGTAAAAGTAAAGAAATAAAACTAAGGAAAAGATACTCCCAATTGGTACACTGCAAAAATTAAAAAAAAAAAAAAAATATATATATATATATCTTTCTTTTAACCGCATTGTTTAATTATATAAGCACGTGTAGATTACCCTGGAGATCTACTTTGTTATTTGTGTTAAATGTAACACCAGCAGCTCAAATGACTCAGCATAATTATCTACTGTGAGATATACATCATATGACTATAGACAATAGTCCAACAATACAGAGCTTTGCCATGCATGGATTACACTTGCTTATATGCATCACTGCTGCAATCAACTTAGAGGTTTCACTTCAAGAGGAAAGTACAAGGATAGCAAAGTGTAGTATTGCAAGGCTTACAAGAAATAGTGCAGACAGCATCCAGCACAATTTGCACATATATTATTACCTCATTTTATGAATACAATGGTGGACAGATCTGTTGTAATGCACTAAATGGGTGTAGTTTCTCTTTATTTTTATTTTTTCATTTCCTGACCTAAAAATTAAAGATTGCCAGGAAGGCTATACAACTGACCTTAACAGAAGGTAAATGTCTAAAAGACACAAAAATGTTTGCTATATATATATATATATATATATATATTATATATATATATAAAGCAGTAAAAATTTAGAAAAATTACAAATGGCAAGAGAAATAACAAACAGATTGTACAAAAAAAAAAAAAAAAAGATGCATTTTAGGGGATTAGAAAATAACTAAAAAAAATATTTTTTTAATGATGCAAAGAAATTAAATATTTTTTTTAAAAAATGTAAAAAAAAACAAAAAAAAAATAAAAGTAATTGTAATAAAAATTGAAAAATATAAAAAAATATAAAACAAAAAACCTGATAAACCTTGAGAAAAAAAATAGTTTTTCAATGTCGGCAATTTTTTTTTTTTGAAAAAGCAGGAATTAAAGAAAGTGGAAAGAACCTATTAAAAATATATAAAACTTATCAAAAACAACAAAAAAAGATACTCCTTCCATTATTATTATTATTATAATAATTAATTTTAAGAGGAAAAAAAAAAAAGAAGCTGCTTAGCTAATTTTGTACAATGTTAGAAGCCAGAGGTAAAGAATTGGCCTGGCTTTGAATGGTCACCTTTTTTGAGGGTGGGAGGGAAAAACCAGCACAAAACGGTTCGGAGAAAGTATAGAAAAAGCCAATGAATTTTAAATGTCTATCATTATCACTGCAAATGATAACAGCCCATTGACACAAGCAGACTACAAATGTCTACACAAGAAAGTACAAAACAATAAGAGAAAAGTGGGTGGGGAACGTCAACTGGCTGACAAGGTATTGTTTATATACAAATGTCTATAAGATTTCATCAAATTATGCTGTCTTTTCAATTCTGATTGAAGATACATAATCGAAATAAGTTAAAGGAGAAATTAAAATGGCTGACAATCAGAAAGAAGCAGGAAAAAAAAAACAATTAGGAAGGAAAATAGATTTATTGGAAAAATGGTAAAAAAAAAGATAGAATCTTTCTTTTTTTTTTTTAAAGATAAAAATACAAAGTTAAAAAGATGAAATTAAGATGCCATAAAGCTAGAGGAAAAAAAAGTTTTTGGTTTGGAGAGAAGGAAAAGCATCAGTTCATAATAATTAGAATAGAAACACCGAGCTAATTATATATATATATATATATATATATATATATATATATATATATATATTTGAATTGGACATAGTCCGACAATTTATGTAAAGACATTTATGATATGTTTAACGTTCTTTTTATGGATACAAGTATTTAAGCAAATGCTCTGTTTTTTTATAATAAACAGTATTAAATAACATTTACCGGCCCGAATGAAAATTTCTGACATCAGGCCGGTAAATGTTATTTAATACTGTTTATTATAAAAAAACAGAGCATTTGCTTAAATACTTGTATCTATAAAAAGAACGTTAAACATATCATAAATGTCTTTAAATATATATATATAATAGGACATTGAAGGTGATAGTATTTCATGCTAAACACATCATCAGGCCTGACAATTGCATTTAGCATAAAACAGACTGTCGCCTCTGGGTATTGATTTCAATGTCCACTTTTATATTTACATATGCCCTATTCCTGATAGTGAGAGAGCACTTTAACCCATAAATATAGCATACCTTAATACCTGTCCCATATAATAAGTTTCCATTTAATTATTAGTAACACTCATTAAAAGTCTCTGTTCCTTTGCCCTAGCAATAATTTTGGGTAGTCATATTTTAAGCTACACTAAAAGAAATAAGCATCTTAAAGCAAACTATTCATGGATCATCAAAATTTAAAATTTTCAAAATTGCTTTAGCCATGTTCATATATTTTAGCAAATGATAACCACCATGACTGGAAATAGAACTCAAAATGATGTATTACAATATTTGTTATGTTCTTAAAAGAGAAAAAAAAAGCAACAGAAAAAATCTAATCAAACCAGCATCAACTAGAACGTTTCATGAGATTAATGATTCCAAGCAAAACAATTTTTGCCTATATTTCCGAGATGACATATTCTAACTATTTACATCATTCAAACTGTTGTCCTAATCTTTATTGCCATATTCATGATGTTTCGGCCGATGTAGACCTCTAGCCTGCTTCAAGTGATATACGTTGGAATTTTGAACTGAACTCTTTCAGTCTGGGGGGGGGGTGTAATTCCACATGTCATGCCTTTCTAGGATATCTCAGTTTCAGTTAATTCCCTTTAATAATTCAACTATCCAAGTTTTTGTTTCCTCTGCTGTGGCCAGGTATTGAACTCACAACTCTTTGGGTCAAGTCACTATTTTTGGATTACTTCAATCAATGCTTTTATCCACTGGGCCAGTGAAGAGATGAGTTAACCGAAATATTCAAAAAAGGCATGGCACATGGAATTAGAACAATCTACCTCCATGGATTAAAAAAAAAAAAGGTTTGGTTTGAAATTCCATCATATATCACCTGAAGAAGGCTGGAGTATACAATCAAAATGTTGTGAATATGGCAATAAAGATCAAGACAACAGTCTGAATGATGTAAATAAAAAAATAAAAATTTTTTCAGGAAAAATTTCATACATTAAATGTAAGGATAATTATGGGATGGCCATAGTTATGTAATTTCATACATTAAATGTAAGGATAATTATGGGATGGCCATAGTTATGTAATTTCATACATTAAATGTAAGGATAATTATGGGATGGCCATAGTTATGTAATTTCATACATTAAATGTAAGGATAATTATGGGATGGCCATAGTTATGTAATTTCATACATTAAATGTAAGGATAATTATGGGGTGGCCATAGTTATGTAATTTCATACATTAAATGTAAGGATAATTATGGGGTGGCCATAGTTATGTAATTTCATACATTAAATGTAAGGATAATTATGGGATGGCCACAATATTATTTTTAAGCAATTCAACTTGTAATGTTTGTTTCCAATCAAAAGTTTGGACTGTGAGCCTTTATCTTTTATTTATTTAAACTACAAATGAATACATTTGTGCTTGAGCGCACATGTGCAATCAAGAAAATAATGAATAAAAGACATGCACAGCTTAACCAAAAGAATGAATCAACAAAACTGTCAGAAATCATTGCCTATATCCATCAGTATGCGCATATATACAATTGTTTGCATAGACTTTCTTGCCATAACAAAGTCTATGCAGTATGGGCAACTTAAGTCGCCTTTTTTTTTTTTTCTCGAGTGCACATGTATTCTGGGTTGCCAGAACAATGGAAGCAATTTTGACAATGACTGGAAATCAACCATGAGACTATTTTTTAAAAAGATCACTAAGTTTATTATATCGTTTAAATCATAATTTAGTGTTTTGTAAGATTTTTTTCATTGACATTTATGACAGAGAAACAAAAATAAAAAAAGACAAGCAAATCTATATTAATAAAAGAAATGAAGGTAACTCTGGAGAAAAAAATATCAACACATTTGTAGGTAATCAATCAATTTTTAATTAACAAATGAAGTAATGTTAATATTTTTATGTACATTAACATCATACTTATATACCATCATTATATTAATTAGCTACAAGTATGTTGCTTTCTGAGGGTGTCTGGTCAGTTAGTCAAATGTACATTGGTCACCATGATAGGACAAGTTTAAAAAAAAAAGTACTAAATATTGGAATATTAAAACTGTCTATCTTCTAGGTTTGGGGGTGGGTGGGGGAGAGGGACATACCTTGCTTAGAATCTTTTTCCTACAATATCATTTTTTTTAGATGTTGGTTCATCTTTCGCTTTTTCTCTTCCTGAATAAATGATTTATCAGAGACTACAAGCCTTGCACTTGTTTCTACCGTTGTTGATGCAATCCAATCTTCTTAAACTCTTAATAACTCATTTACATGCACAATTTTCACACATCACTTAACAATTACATATTTTTTGTATGAGAAACTTCTCACCCTGACAAAATATATATATATATATATATATATATATACACACACACTATAGTGTAAGAAAAACAATGCTCAATGTTGAATAACAGAACTATTTAATATGTTAAAATATATACATAATACCCTCCATTGATTGCACAACTCAGAGTTGGCAAATCAATGTAGGGTGTTATATATATATATACATACATACATACATACATACATACATACATACATTTCCCTCTTACACTTGTTTCCCACTCCCACACATACACATACACTCTCACTAAAATTTTATTTTTTATACCCGGAGTTATATTTTCCGATTTCTTTTTGCATTTTTAAGTCTGATGAATTGGATCATAATTATGATTCCAATGTAATAAATTCTAACCATGGAATATTAGTCTTTGAACCTTTTATATTATATTCTTACTCTGTCCTGGACATTGAGTTCTACCTGGATTCTATCCTCTTGGGAATATATATCTAAGTACAGGATAAGAACAAATGGAGTATAATTCCACTGTCTGTAGCATTTAATCTTAAAGGGGATCAATAGGGAGTACAACTTAATATTATTTATTATATGAGATTAAGGCAAAAACATGTTAAAAATCACTACACAATAGCGTTCATATTTCAGCACTACAGTTAGCACAACTGTAGTGCTGAAATATGAATGGTAAGAGGTAATGGTAAAACTCACCAATTATTTACCATCACCTGAGGAAGCACAACTGTAGTGCTGAAACATGATAGCTATTGTGTAGCGAATTTTAACATGTTTTTGTTTTAATCTCATATCATAAATAGTGTGTATGTATCTAAAGAATTAATTACTTTTAATCCTCTTTATTAATTCAAACATTATTGTAGTGGACACTTTTTAAAAAAAAAATAGATGCCCCATTTTTATTTATTTATTAAACAGTGTATATTATATCTATTGGTCTGTGCATTCAAGAAATGTAAGTAAAGAAAAGGAGTCTCCTGGCAGGGATTGAACCTGCATCCCCCTTTTGTATGGGATGCTAGTTTCATCCGGCTTGCTTTGCTGCTTGTCCATGAAGGACTTTACAGTAAGCAAAGCTTTCTTTTTCTTCTCTGAGAGGAAAGGAAAGAAAAACAAAACAAAAACAATTTCTAAAAGATATATATTTTCTTTCTTTCTCACCAAAATGGTGAGTTGAAGATGTCTATGTTGATAGGGAGGATTTTGGAATAAATCTAACTATTTTGAGGCTAAATTGTGAAAAGATCATTTACTTGAAAACAATCCCATGAGAGTTGGTCAACCTCAAGAATCATAAACCAATTACTATAAATACTGGAGATAAAAAAAGTGACCTTGTGACCAATTCACTTTATAACCAATTGTTTTTGAACAATATCAGAATTACTTTCACCCTTTTATATATTAACTGAAATTTGCCAAATTTTGCAATCAGTATGTCAAAATTGTATGATATTCTTGACAGAAAATGGAAGTTTCCTTTCAATCTGTCATTGCAATACAGTTATCTTTTTATCACATAAGAAATTTAATGTTTGGTTCAAATTACAACTAACTTCAAACCACTGAATCTTGAAATATATTTCAGAATGCTTAGGTGAATAATGTTTTTTTTAATAGTTACTCATGTAACTCAGATTTTTTTCCTTTATCTTATTTCATCACAACATAAAGCAGAAATGGATTTTGTTGCAGTGAATCCCTATAAAACAGAAACTCAACCAACTTCTAGGTAGAGTTTAAAAAAAAAAAAAAAACATCTATAGAAATAGTAAACAAGCAAATAATTTTAGGTATTTATACAATCAACATATCATTGTCACTCACATTTATTCTAAAGACTTTATCCAATATGAATAATTTAGAAGCTAATCAAGAGAAAAAAAAAAAAAGACCACCACAAAAACTGATAACAGTTTTGTGTACTCATGATATTAATAAGTATGAAGAGTCACAAGTGAAAGAGAGAAGATTTAAAAAAAAAATATATATATATATATAAGCAAGAGTAATCAATAATATCAACCAAATTTATTATTCACTGACCAGAGAGGCTCTCTTTGGTGCCAACAAGAGGAAGTTTTTTTTTTCTTTCTTTAAATTGCTGCAATAGTTTGATAAATAGGAAGGCCTGTGGTTTTTGTATGCATTTCTCTGCAGTCAATTCCAATCAGATCAATTAAATTTGTTTTTCTCTTGTTAGAAATAAATGCTAGGTTTTATTATTATGAATCAACTTTATTAAACAAAGGAAAAAAAATAAAAATAAAAGGCTGAAAGCAATGGTTAACCAGAATTCAGGAGAAAAATCAGGACAAAATAAAAACTGTGGAAGGTGGGGGGAAAACCCCGAAAAACTGACTGCCAAAAATTCCCAGAAAGATGCACCATCATAAGAAAATTAATAAAAAAACCAGAGAAAGTTCTGTGAACTAATTGTTCTGTTTGGAGGGGGGGGGGGGAGGGGAAAGGAAAAAAAAGGGAGTGGAATGGAGTGGGTTGGGATGGAGAATTAGAGAGGACAAAAGCATTGATGAGTAATGTAGACAATTACATTGTTTAAAATTTGTTATATTTAGGAGAGAAGAATACTCAATATTATGAATAGAGCGTTTATAAATATAAACACTGTGAACATAGAAATCAACACTGCATGATGACAGGAAGTTTCATGACTTGGCCTGATGAGGGTGGTGGCACTAATACTCATTATGCAGTGTCATGTGTATGTGTGCGTCTAAAAATAAAAAAAAAAAAAATATATCTGTAAAAAGAGAATATGAATAAAGACAAAAGGAAAAACTACTGACAGATTTCATTCACTGATGGATTTTATCATTTGCTATGATAAATATACCAGTAAAGAATAGTTTTTACTTTTGTGTGTGTGCGTGTGTGTGCATATATATATATATATATATAATAAACTGGACTAAAAAGTTCAAATACTTATCTCCTGACTTAAAAGCATTACCCTCCAGTAATAAAATGGTCAATGTGTATGTTTTGTTTAGAAAAAAGAAAGATCGACTTCATATATTAGTAGAATCCAACCAAATATGTCAGCTCTATCTCTGATATTGAGCGCTTTCTAATAAGTACCGCGCATATAATATATAAATAATATGTATATATTACACACACACACACACACACACATGTATATAAGGAAAAGGGAATTGAAACTGGGCTACCTGGGTGAGAGCCAGGAATCCTCCCACATAGTCTAGTGGTTAGGATCCCTGACTGTCACCCAGGTGGCCCAGTTTCATTTCCCTGTGTGGGAAATGCTTTCCTATATTTAACTAAGTACTAGATTTAACATTCATCTGAAGTGATCAGTTGAAATGTGGTACATTACTAAAAAAAAACTATTATAATTAGTTAAAAAAAATATATGTAAGCATAAAAACAAATTGTAAACACTAAAATTATAAAGAAATATAATATATGGATACGTGATAAATTCTTAAACTGATTTTGTCCATAGAGCGATAAAGGCAAAACTAAAGCTAAAACAGGTAAGACGGCAAAGTTGTTTATCAATTGGTTACAGGTGACATTTTAACGAAATGGAAGTAGGTGGTTGAATCAATTGCACGCAACACTTGATCATTTCACCCTAGAAAATGCATAGAATCAAATTTGTTTCTTCTTCAATAATTTTGTGTCAGTTCTCAAGCAAAATTGCACTAAATCTTTGCCTACTTTAGCCTTTAATGTTAACCACTTCATTTCAAGTCTTATTTGGCTCCTGCATTTCAATCATTTAAAACATTTTCTATTGATATTTTCATTATAATCTTTCTTTCAATGAGAAGAGCTTAATTCTCATATACTGAGGATTGAATGGTATTTTCTCACTTTTTTTTTTTGTTCCTTTTCTTATTTTCGAACATATTCTTATTTTCCTGAACAATCTTAATAACCAATTAATCAGACAGGTTTTCCCTTTGGTTGAAGACTGATACATGTCATGACATTGCTGTGAGACGAGTTTCTAAGGAATCCTCAAGCAAATAAAGCTTCCAAAGAATGAATTTTATGAACTATTTTAAAAAGCAATGCTAATAAATATCAAAATTAAAATGCTCATAGTTTATTTATAATATACATTCATCTTTTTAATTGTAAAGTTCAGTTTTTTTTGTTTTTTTTAAAGTCACAGATGTGAATTTGACATTTTCTTCCTTTACAAAATTTTTTTTTTATTGTAAATGACAGAGTTGATCTTTACAAGATTTTACATTTAGAGAACACAAATATTAACCAATTCAAAGCGGTTTCATCATTTCTTTAATATTGACTGTTATTAAACACATTTATTATAAAATAAACAGAAACTATTTTATTTATATAGCTCTTAGCAAGGACAAGAGTCAATTTTAAAAACAAAGATTTACTCTTGATCAAAAGAGACTCCAATATATATTATACAATTAAGAGTATTTTTGTTCATTTTGAATGTAGTAGATAATTCACACCAGATAGTCTGAATTTAATGTCAATAAGGAACATTTATTCTAAAAGAAGTTGATCTGTGGTGACCCCAATATGTACTGGGCTCACCCTAAGAGATACCAAAATAGATTTTGCACCTAGTATCACACCAGAGCAGCTAGGTACATCAGATGGTTGATCTTTGATCTGGAAGGTGACCTCATAGCTACAGGGATAGAATCGCATATCACAGGGTGTCAGTGGCTGCTCCCAACATGTAAACAAGTGGTCGACCCAGCTGCACACATGGGAGAACTGGATGACAGGGAGATATACAAGTGCACTGCCTGAGCATCGCTCACATACTCACAAGGAGAAAGCCCCAAAAGCCACACACCCACTTGCTGATATTGATTGATGTCCGGAGGTGAAGAAGCAATAATTTTACGTATGAAAGATTTAGTTTTGCTTGTGCTAGTAACAGCGTTTCCAATGATATGAAAAAAAATTCTTTGAATGTTAAAGAGAAAAAAAAAAAAAAAAAACAAGGCATGAGAGAGGAATTTGTGGAGATAAGTGTATCTAACATACTCTGGGCAAAAAGATTTAACCATTGAGAAAGAAAAGAATATGTTAATTAATAGTGCAGTCGTTTGAATTTGCATAATGTCATGGAGAATAAAAATGACTGTGTATAAGAAACACACTCGTCACAAATGAGAAATGCTTTAAATGTGTACAGTTGGGGTGGGGTGGGGTGGGGGTTTTCCTTTTTTGGTATGCACAACAAAATGGCAATACAGCCAGTTGATAGCATATTACCCTATACGCCTGAATTATTGCAGTACAGAACACAAGTGACCTTTCATCAGAATGACTTGATTCAGAGATTTCGCTGGTTGCTTTATCTATCGATCACAAGAGAACACTCTTATCAAAATAACCAATTGAACAATTGATTTTAGTAGATAAATCGGAAGTCTATTTCTTAAAAGGTACATATTTATTTTCTGTTTGGATTTAGAGGGTCATATAAATTTAAAATAGACTGAGTTTTAATTATGATACGAAAATGATTAAAGCCAACCATTTCAGCAATGTAATAAGCTATGTTGTAAACAAGGGACAAGCAGAAAACAGTTATGTGTGGGTATTGGAGATTTTGCAAGTAGAAGAATTGATTTGCTTACTTTGGGCTAAGAAAGTTAAAGATTTGTTTAGACAGACTTTGTAGAGTTGAATCCAAGCTAAACATCTCACAAATATAATCAATAAAAAGAAAAAAACAAAAACAATCAAATATGTCAACCAGAGCAAGCAATTACCATTTATTAAACCAGGATCAGAGGTTAATGATGAACTTTAGATTAAAGAAACCTGAATAGTTAAGTACATAACCTATGATAAGAATGTATTAATTCATTTGGAAGGATTTTAATAAAAATATAAGGCTTTTTTCTTCTTCTTAAAGATGTATAACTGAAAGAGAAAACTGCAAAGAAGTGAAAGATATACTATATATGTAATGAATGTATTTTTTAATATATTTCTTTCTCATTATATACATATGAGGGGGTGCTGAAAACTTGTCAGGCTGATCAACTTCTCAAAATTTGACCAAATATCAGAATTTTTTTTTTTTTTTTACTTCTCAGTACCTTGAGAAAGAGAGAGAGAGAGAGAGAGAATCCGAGTTTTTATCTTCTCCAAAAATAATGCCTCCTATTTATTTCCACAGAAATTACAACAACTACATGGAGCACAATGATGCCATTGGATAGAGCAAGTTTTCAGCTACAAAACACTATTCCCACCCCCCAACTGCCTGCATAGTCACTGCCTTGAGCTAATTTTTACCAGCTATGAAGAGACTGTATACAGCTCAGATCACGGTTTGCTACAGATATTGTTGCTGTCACTGCTGAAATGCATTATCCACTGCCTAACTGTGCTCACATGCACTGTTTGGTCACTGTAAACTTTCAGCAAGCATTGATTGCAGTTTTTTTTCTGCATGACAAATATCTGATTCAAATAACTTTCATCATAGATGCTATTTTTCTCAGTTGGCATCAGTAACAAGGCAAAGCACGCATGCACACACCCACACACCCACATATATATATATATATATATATATATATATATATATGGGTTATTGGCAGGAAGGTTTAACTTCTGCCTTACCAATAGCATTTGCCATCAAACAGAAAAATAAAATAGGAGGTATTATTTTTAGAGCAAACATAATATAGTAAGATTAAGTTTTTAATTTTTAGAAATTATATAAAATCAGCAAAATCCGATTTTGATTGCTTGAATCAATGTGGAAGTTGATTTTCGTAATCATTTTCCAAAATCATTTAAGAGGGACAAATATCATAAATGTAATTTTATTATCAGATTTTCAACACCAGAAATAAGTAGGAAAATATTTACTTAAATAAACTTTAAAAATTTACTTTAAATTAAACTTTTACAGTCTTTATTTACAACTTTAACATTATATACATATATATTCACTTGTTTCTTACACTATTTATAGGCAGAAAACCTTTGCAAGTATGAAAAGCATACTGACTGGGCAGAACATATGAAAAATCTTGATCCAAATCCAAAATGGTCGCTTAATGTGGCCTGCACTCAAGGATAAACTTAAGACAGAGCAGACATGCTATAGATTTAACCATGTAAAAAGTTTTTTTAATTACTCAAACAGATATGGTGGATATATAATCTTATTTTATAGTTCATGGGCTACAGCATTAAACTAGAGGTGATGTGATCGACAATACAATTTGGTTGGGAAAAAAAAAAAATCGTTAAAAAGATAGTATTATTATAATCTACCAACCAATACTGTCTCTCAATAGTTTAGTGAATAAGAGGACTCAATGCTTGGTAAGTGAAGTTTGATAAGGTAATGCAATGATTATAGAAATTGAATCAAAGAAAACCAAGAATACTTACATAAATTTGTGTAATGCAGTAAAACTATATATATATATATATATATATATATATATATATATATATATATATATGAATCAAATGTATTTGCAAATTTTTTTTTTTTTTTTTTTACTCTTCAAATTTGCTTACCTGCTCAACAATAAATTTATCACTGTGTGATAATGGTTAAACTAAGTATAGAAAGTTCAAACCTCATTGGAATAATCCATAATTGCAACCCCATGACAATAAACTAAGCTCTTCGTGACTGCTTGACAAGGATGCTACAATATATTATATTGTTATTAGTACAATACTATTTTTTTTTGAGAAGCAAGCCTTAAAGTGTTCAGTCTTGTACTTGAAAAATTTGCAGTACCTAACTGGTATAACTATTTACAAACATCAGTCTATGCATGTGAGTGGGGTGGGGTTTTTGTTGTTATAAAGAAGTTTCAAGTTTTTTTATTTTTTCCCCCATGTTCTTCTCTCAAATAGTCCCCTCAAAACCCTGTGTCCATTAAGGAATGTGAAAGTGAAACTATCACAAATGAAAGGGAGGGGGAGTATGAAAAAAGGGAAAAGAAAAAGGAATCAATCCATATTAATAATAATAATAATAATAAAAGAGCAAAAGAGCCAATGAGCCTATATATGAAATGCAGCAAGATAGACTATTTTACTGAAACAGAGAGGAGAATTACAAAAAAAAAATTTGAAAAGAAAGCACTGAACCAATAATAAAACTCTTGCAAACTGTGACAGGCTACAGAGGAGCTGCTGCTGCTGTTTTTATTGTTGTCATCATCATAGTCATCTTGTAATATCATCATCATCAACAACACTGGACTTGGCCAGCATTGGTATTTTTATTGTCTTGTAAGATTAGTAAGGAGTAGGAGCATTAGAGAATGAACAAGCCTCCAGGGTCCACCCTCAAGTTGTAGTAGGTAGGTAGGTAAGTAGGTATGTCAAAAAGAGGGCGTGGATGGGAGGTCGTCCCTCAGCAAGCACAATCTGGCCGCCGTGTCTGTTGTTGTTGCCGATGCAGGCGGCGCAGAGAGGCATCACCGTACTGTATTCCGGAACCCATCCTCTCTGGATCAAGTTCACCTAGAATAAAATAAGATTAAAATTAAACTGGTGATAATTAAAAAGATTCTTTTAATTACATATTGTAAATCAAAAAGAAGAATTTCTTAATTTGTTTTATTGCAAAATCATTGAATTGTTGACAATTTAACCTTTAAGTATATTCATTAACATAACAAAGAGTTCCAACAATTGAATCCTTTATTTCAGTGTTTCTCAATTTTTGTGAAGTCAGGATGCACTCAAAATCCTATCAACAATTGTAGGCGTACTACATACAAATTTCGGAAAAATATGTTGTAATGAAGTCAAATATTGCAGAAAGGAAATAATGCAATAAAAATTATAAAATGAAACATAACTTAAGTTTATTCATTCTTGTGTTTATGAAAAACATGAGCCTGATGAGTCTTAGTGATTTCTTCAATGTTTGGGTGTCTATTTGATAGGCAAACTCTCATTTCCTCCTCAATACATTGAAGAGTTCCTTTCTTTTTGCACTTAATTGTGGTGAGAGCAGAAAAAGCTAATCCACATAAATATGATGTTGCAAAATGTAGTAAAATGGTCAGAGCTTTTTTAGATATTGACACATATTCTTCTTTTTATAGAAATCCAAAAAAAAACAAAAAAAGTTTAATCATCAACCCACGATCAGTGTATATGATAAAGTAACTAATTTATCATATTTGCTTATATGAATATATAAGTGATAAATTATAAATGATAAATTACTTTGAAAGTATAAATAAGACAACTTTTAAATAAACAATCCTAATCATCATTTTATGTTACATAATGTATCTTTTAGTAATCAACTTTCTCGAACTAGGCATGGAAGATTGACCAGCAACTCCTACCAGTTCAATAAAGCAAAACAAAAGCTTCCTATCATTGAAGCTTTCCTCGGGGGGCTATCCACAATGACATGGGTGCCTCAATATAGTAAAGTAAATATATTTATTTCTTATATCTGGACACATATTTCTCTGGAATGTCAGGGTGCACCTAGACATCTTCCAGGGTGCACCTAGATATCTTCCAGGGCGCACCAGTACGCTCAGGCGCACCATTTGAGAATCACCGATTTATTTGTTTAGTTGCTGTTAACACATTTTGGCTAACCAATTCTTCAGCCATCACCAGGTGTATAGTGAGATTAAAAATAAAAACTTTTTCTTCAAGGAAACGAAAACACCCCCCCCCCCGCCCCAACGCGGCTCTGTAAGGAAGTTCATTCAACAGAAGATGGACTGACAAAAATACTATTCCCATTCTCTCTCTGTCAAGTCCAGTGTTCTTCTGAAAGAATTCCGACTGTAATATAAATATAGCGATCAGATTGACATTCTCAGAAGCTTACTAAGTCAGACATTTTGGCAGTTACCTGGGTTATCTTGATATGCTAAGCTACAAGGGAAAAAGCATTTAACCAATAAATCAAGGCTGGACTTGGTGATCTCCACTTTAAATAACTTGTGGAAGCAAGAGGGAAAGAGATCAACGAACCATTCTACCATAAAGTCCCAAACAAGTGAAGGACAACCCAATAAATTTTATTCATCAAAAATCAGTTTCCTTTGCTCTGTTGTATTTATGTTTTGGTCACCATTGCATTCAATCATCTTCTAGAAATGTTGAACAGAACGTGTGATTCAATTTACATAGATAGACTTCCAGCCATCTATCCATCCATCCTTCTTTCTTTCCTCCCACTCTCACTCCATTCCTCTCTTTCTTTTATTACCCACCTCTCTTTCTGATGCTTGTCAAGTCCAGTATTCTTCTGAAGGAATTCTAACCTTAACACAAGTAAAAGGGTCAGCTTGACATTCTCAGAAGCTTACTAAATCAGACAAATGCCAGAGGAAAGCCAGAGGGGATGAAATGTGAGTAAAATAATTGAGATGAGAATTTGGGGTCCAGATTAATCAATATCTTATACTACTAGCAACACTGCAACAGACATTGGAGAACATACTGGGTTTTAACATATTCTCTCTTTCTCTGTGTGCCCATTATTATCAGGACATGGACAATCATGGTTCTCCACAGTTTCTTGTCTTTTCTTGTTCCTTTCCAAACCCTCTTTTTCTTTTTGATATTTATTCATCTATCTGTTTAACCAAACTTGTCAGGTAGATCTCTTACCTATTTCCTTTACTTCTATTGCTGTCAATATGCCCTTGTGAGTGTCAAATTTTCTAAGTTTTCTTTCCTCATTGTGTGCCTCCAAAATGTTAGCTATCCCTTTCCAATTGTTTTTACAAAATTTTCCTTAAAAACTTCCTCATTTTTCACATGTTCTGTCTGTGGTATTCATCAATAGAACCACATCTGTTGCTTAAAGTCCTTTCTTCATCTGTGACAAAACTCTACAGCATTCCCACTCCCATATCAAAGTTTAGAAATTACTTAACTGTCCAACAGTCTTTGTTTTTAATGATATTTTTCAATCTTTTAATGCCTGGCTTAGTTTCCAAAAAGCATCTTTTGTCATTCTTATGCACCTTTGGATTTCTGTTACACCTTTTGTCACTTGTTTTTAGGTTACCCAGTTAGTTTGATGTCTCCAATGTGCAAATCATACTTTGTATATTGCCTCTTTTGCTTGAAACTATGAATTAATCTTCTTTTAATTGTCCTTTCATGGATTAACTTGTCTAATAATCCTTTCAGTTTTCCTTCAGAATCTGCTATCAACAGTATCATCTGATGAGTGTATGCATTTAAGGTAACATCTATTAATAATAAATTCTGTTAAGTTTTCTAATTCTTTTAGAATGTCTCTCTGTACAAGTTAAAATAAACCCAGTAGTAAAATGTAGTCTTGTTATATTGCTTTTTCTGTTTTTGTGTATTCATTCAAATCCTCTATTCAGATACAAGCTGCTGGTCCCCAATGCAGGCTAGGGTTTATTCAAAGATCCTTTCAATGTAGATCAAGATTTGCTAACATTGAAAGAAATGCTTCACAATTTACAATTAGTGAATGCTTTTGTATAATTTATGAAACATGGGTATAGGTCTTTCGTCATTTCTAGAGCTCATTTTGACTATTTTATTTTTTTTTTCGTTCCAGCATCATGAACTAAGCCACATTGTTCTTCATCTATGTCTCTGTGAATTCTATGAGCTCTATTTATTAGAATCCAAATTTTTACTTTTGTTATATGGCTTGATAAGCCGATTGTTTGATGAAGTTCGCATTCATTCCTATCCAATTTCTTTGGTAATGCTATGAAAAATTGATCTACTTAGATTCTCCAATATTTCACTGCTGTCATATATTTTTGTTATATAGGAATAAAGTGCCGACACTGGAGTTTGAACACAGATCACCATAGAGCAAACACAGGTGATCCCATTTTGAATAAGTAGATCACGTGATAGTAAAGGAAATGTACATATGGGAATTAGCGTGGCGTCTAAGTGATCACTATACGGATTACTGTTCGGATCACTATTCGGTGGTTACTTTTTGAGCGAGTATTATCGAGCAAGTACTGTTAGTGTGAGTGTTATTCGAAGGTGTCTAACACCAGTATTGTTCAACGATGTTACTATAGTTGTATCTGCGATTACAAAGTCTCTACTACAACGAGTATTAATTGACATTACAAAAGTGACAATGAGTATTTGTTGACATCACAAAAATTTTGTTTATCACTTCAGTAAACTAATCAACCCCCAAATCATCTAATGCTGTCAAACATCTCCATAACCTCTCATCTGGCCTTTTGTTCCTCTTCATTTTGGCCATTACTTCAGGTCTTACCGTTATTGTTGTTTGATAATTACTTGTTTGAGAATTGATTTTTTTACATTTTTTTTTTTAAATGACAAATTAAATTTCATACATCACTCTTCTCAATCAGTCCTGAAAATGTAAATAGACTCCAAGATTTAATTTATTTCATTTTCTGCCCTCTAGAATTTGGTAGAGAATCTTACCTTCACCAAGACAATATTATTCTTCGGGTTTCTTATCAAAATCAAGAGTTTCTTCTGATTTAACCGTTTAGCATTCAACATGCTCAATCGCACCCCTAAAGATTGGCTCTCAAATTATCACCAGAGTCTCACTGTTTATGTGACTTCCTGCATTATTTGCAATGATACCATTATACCAGAGTATATATGAGGTGGATTGAACATTTAGAGTTGATATTTATGGGGTGGGTTGAATGCTAAGCAGTTAAAGCTTGCCAATTTGATATTATGGATGACGGAATTATTTAAAACAATAAAAGAATCAAATAATCTTTTGCTAATTCAACATAATCTGTTATTAAAACTATATCACAGTAAATCTTTTTCATAAGGTTCAACATACTAACTCCATTTATTTCCTGACTGACAAAATGTCTTACCTGATTCAATTTTGGTGAGTATTGATCGAGCACATTTCAAAAATGTTTCTTCCACATTCTCTCCAGTCAAAGCACTTGTTTCCAAAAACATTAATTCTGCAAGAGAAACAGACCACTTAAAGAGCTGCATGGATTGAGGGAATTTAACAGATGACAACATTTAAAGTATTTTGCATAGACATTTTAAATGTAAAAGTGGGATACCTGAATCTGAATCTTATTTGATAGGTAATTTCATGAGATTCAAAAATCAGGTTGAATGCAGGGCCCACATGTTTGGTGGAGGCAGAAATTGTCCAGTTTCTCCAGCACATAAAAGCATCAGGAGAAGTGTTGACCTTACCCATCTTAGTGCTATTTGGAAGGTGTAACTTGGGAGAGGATGCACAGTGGAGTAATGGATAGCGGCCTGGATTGAGGAATCGGTGAGCCGGGTTTGAATTCCAGTCGAGTCTATTACATTCACTTATGTGCTAATACCCTTGGGAAAAGTATGAATCCTCTTCTTCTCCCCCCAGCTATGGGTAAATAGCAGGACAGACTGGGTTCTATAGCCTTGGATGGCAACTGGTCTACTGCAGAAAGAAATGGCAACCTACTGCAGGGGAAAAAAATCTGCCGTGTCAGTCATGCATCAAAAGATACATGATCGCCTAAGCATGTATGATGCATGGCACATAACTGACTGAACCTAGGAGAATGAGTCCTCTGAAATAAGATGGTGGGTGTATGTCCTTGCTGCAAGAGAATATAACAGTTGGACACTGAATTGATTTATTTAGTTGTTTAGAAGTGTTACATGAATGAGGGAAGTGAGCGGGAGAAAGAGAGGCAAGCAAATGTGCGTTTGTACATGAAAGCTTCTTTCTTTCCTTTTGATTTCTTCTTGTCCAGCCATTTTTCCCCTCATCGCAGGGGGTCAATATATTATAAAGCAGCTGCCTTAAAAGAAAGACAAAAAAAATAATAAAAAATAAGTTTTTTTGCTGTTTCTTAATTCCTATTTATAGTACTCAATTTATCTTAAAATGGAATTTAAGTCAAACCTATAAACATATATCTAAGATTTTTATTTAAAAAAAAAAAAAAAAAAAGACACAATAATTGTTGCTACTTTCCAAAGCCAGCAGAATCAATTATACATTTTTCTGTTTTTGCATATACAAAAACAAAATGCAGCTGAATACATTTTCATAGTTTGATACAGTAGAATCCCTGAAAATCGGACCAAGAAGGCCTTACAGATATGAGGGGTAATATTTAGATTAAAATAAAAGAACTGAAGTCAGGTTTAACATTTATTTTCAATGTTTTATAGTAAACAAAATAAGCTAGTGGTGAGTGAAATATAACAGAATTGATTTTAAGGAAAAAGAAATAAATTATGTAATGTTAATGAAAATTCATTAAATTAAGTCTGCCGCGTATGAAAAACAAATAATGTAACAAAAACTTTTTAATCGCTGTTGCATGATGATTATTTCTCTTCTAACGTTATTCTCAACTTTTTCCGCATTTCGTTTTGCTTTTGTCCTTGAAATGTTTTAAATGAAAGACACTTTTTAACTGTGTGCATTATTGTAATCATCATAACTGAATGCTGGCTTTCTTTCCATAAAACCGACAATCTTTTTAATAGCTTTTTCAATTTCAGTCTAGGTAAATTATGTTTTTTATTTCCTTGTTCATTGTGACAGTGTGAACACTGAAGAATAGTTTCTTTTGAAGATTTTATATCATACAATATTGACATTCTTATGTTGAACACAGCAATTAGTTACAATGAACCTTCACCAGCGTCTAGTCTGTTTAAAATTTCTACTTTTTGCGATATCTCCAAAGTTGTTCTTTTCCTCTTATTCCCATCATCTTTTGTACCAATACAAGCCATTAGGGTGAAATAAGCATAAGCAATTATCCAAAGTAAATTTCAATGAAAAACAAAAATTTCAAATCAGTTACATATCACCCAAATAGTTCAAATATACACATTAAAATCATGTCTGGATATGAAGCATACCGGATATGAGGGATTCTACTGTATTAATTCTTTTGAAGTGATTTGCATTGTCCACTGGTTAGTGTGGTCCTCTAATCAGCCTAATGAGATAGAATTAATGATGTAACCAATATTGATAAAAGATTACTTTATGTAATGTATTATGTGAAAGTTAAAGTAAATGTGAGGGGGAGGAAAAAAAGTCTCTGCTCACAGATACAAAAGATTCTGTCAACCTTACTCTGATAAACAAATTTACCTTTTTAATAATTTAAGACCTCTTAAGATTAAGTAGTTAATCTTTTATCTACATGACTTGTCACAGGAGGGAAATCTTAAGTAAAATCTCAATGTCACATTGAATGGTGTGTTTTTTTTTTGTTTTTTTTTTTAGAAAAAAGGAAAATTTGCAATTCTGTGATATGTTGTAATTTCTATCTAAGTCGGCAGAAAATAAAAATCATGAGCATTTCCATTTATCAACAGCAAAAGAGAAATGCCTTTAATCAAAACATTATGTAATGTTGAATTTTTCTTTTAAAAATCAGTCTTATCTTTTAAAGATATCCTTGTTGTACTGTCAAGATGGCTTCTTACACGTCGCTTTGTTTTTCAATATCAGTGATAGACAGAAAATGTATAAATATATTTTCTATGCTACCACTCTCCAATATGTTGAACAATGAAGGGTGTAAGAAATAAAATTTACAACGTTTCTTGTCACACAGGTCACTTGAGAACAATGATTATTCTGCCTGTTTGTTTACATGCCTCTTATGCTTTGCTACCAAGGATCAGTCAGGATGTGAGGGAGGAAAGATAGAAGATTTTAAAAAAGCTAGAAAAGAGTGTGTGCATGTGTGTAAGAATTTAAATTTACAGGAAAAACAACCTTTCCACTACTGCAGTTTCACCACCTCTGGCATAGACAGGTAGTAAGTAAGATTTTCTATCCCCTCATCATTCTCTCTTATGCATACACATGCTGCTGCTGGTGAGAGGGAGAGATAGGCCGGGGTGTGGGGAGAGAGAGAGAGAAATGCTTTATGAATATAAGCATTTCTACACTGGCTTGAAGTTTGCTAGGAAGAACTTTCTAGTGTGCTTACATGTCATCAAACAGAGCAAGGGTGGCGTTAGAAAATGGCCTTGAAAAAGTCTGCATTGGATCCACAGAAGGAACATTCAAATAGTGGTATTACTGTGACAGAGAAGAGAGTTGGGGAAACATATACACACACACACAAACACATATATTTTTTTTTTATTGAAATTGAAGTGGATCTGAGTAGCAAAATTTGATCAGAGCTTTTTTGTTTACTGATGGGAAATCTGATCTAGGGCAAGAGTTGTACCCATTTGGAATTTAGGTCATTAGAAAGACAATGGAGATGGTTGAAATAATTTTTATCAGTTAAAATTATAAATAGAACTTAGTAAGCTATGAGGAACTTTGGAATTCACATGATTTTGGTTGACGCAACCAGATGATTGCGTGCAAAGTAGTAGGGCCAGGTTTATCTATATAAACGCGTAGTTATGTTGAAAAAAAAGAGTAGTTTTGGGCTTGTCTGTCTTCAAGTGCAGTCGAGCTGGGTGGAGAGATGTCGGAGATTGAAAGTGAGCAGAGTTGAATTGAAGGCTCGAAGAAGTACGAAAGTGACGTCAGAGATTGGAACAAAACGCCTGCTAACATGTGCTGTTGATATAAGAACGAAGAAGCGAATTACTCCTCCAACATCTAAGACTACTACTGCTGCTATTACTACCACCACTGGGAACGGAAGCGTTGAACAAGCCACCCCTCTCCTTTAACAAAATTACACAAAGTATTTTCTTTTGTTTTGTTGATCATTGTTCATATATGAGAGACTGGAGATAATTCTTGGAGAGGAAGTAGAGAGAAT
>OZ038507.1:81520355-81530355 GCA_964036315.1 Acanthosepion esculentum
GTTTGTCGTCATAGCTGGGACCTCAACAGGTGCTACCAGCCCGGGTCAGGGTGGACCTGGGAACACCAGCAATTAAGAGGTGGTACCACGCTTCCTCAAAACCTCCTGATCAGAGGCCTTGCTGTTGGATGCAGTTTAACGTCGTACCCAGGACGGATGCATTAGAAAATATTTGTGTATTTCATATTATCATATGAAACTAATTTAGATAACATTCAAATAAAACAATATGGACAGAGAGAAAAGATTGGAAAGGATAAGGGAAAGAATGAGAAGATACAGGCAAAGAGTGAGAAGATGAAATGTTTTTCTTTTAACACTAAATGTTCTCCCAATACCCATGTACTACTCAATATTGAATATTAATGAATGTGATTGTTGTATGAATGTAAGAGGCTGGGTAGGATAGATAATAGTTGACTTGATAAGGTTAAGATAGTGATTAGGGAAGAATCCTCTTGGGAGTCTGTTACACAAAGTAGCAGTTCTCACGAAAATACTATCTTCCTTCTTAAAAATATGAAGGGAAAGAAAATGAGTCAAGCTTATGTTTGTGGCATGACAATGTCCAAACTGTAAAGGTCTGAACTGGTGGAACTAAAGTGTAGAGCTTTTCTGAGCATTTGCCATGGAAACAGTGATAGAGTAGCTATAAGCTTGAAACATTTTTCTCAACACATACACAAAAGCCCTTCAAGTAATTATGTCAAATGATTGGGTAGCATAATTTATTTAATGGCTCAGAAAGTGGTATCAGCAAACAGAGTTCAACTTTTGACCTAGTGTGTTGCATTCACTTCAGACTAATACAATTAGAAAAGGTGTGAACCTATTTATTCTCTCATCACTTATGGGTTAAATATCAGTGAAGACTGGGTTCACTAACCTTGGATGGCAGCCAGTCTAAGAGAACTACTACTATGAATTTCAAAATGTTGATAAGGAAATGGGGAAACCACTCTGCTATATTTGCCAAGTCATATCAGTTCACAGATATTAAAGTCATGATCGTTTATGTCCTGAAGGGACATGGTATTAAGAAAAAAAAAAAAAAAGAAGATAAGTGGCAGTGAATTTTCTTTTTTGAAAACACTAAGTCCTTTTAGGACATTTGTGATCATGGTTTTCCAGATTCCTTTACAGAAATGTATATATTCATTTCATAATGGAATTAGTGTGAAATTGAATGCAACATATTAAGATGAAATTTGAACTTTGTTCCCAGATTCCATTTTCCACATTGAATTCAAAAATGTCTTTGTAAAACATTCATCTGAGCTACTGTGGGGTAAATGCATTTCCCCCCAGAGTCAAACAGCATAAAACGTTGCACCCCATTTTCAAATCACAAAAATAATGCATAAAATCTCCAAATGTTAACGATCTTCATTTTACGCTGAGAGATTAAATGAAAGCATCCAATAAAAATTTATCATTGTTGCAAAATAAAACCTACATAACTATTCAAAAAAATTTTTTTTTAGCTTAAGTTAGGCTTTTCATACTAAAAAACAATATTTAACATATATCCTTATAGGTTCAAAAAATCTTGAACCTTGTATATCTCAATTGATTACTTGTGACTATGAAGCAACACCCTAGAGATCCCTGCCCAGCAGTTTTGAAAGATCTATCAATAAGTTAACTCACCATTTTCCTGTGCAAATCGGCTAGCTTCCAAAAAGGTAACTTCTCTATCAGCTTCCAGATCCTTTTTGTTTCCCACCAAAATTATCACAATATTTGGACTGGCAAGTGTTCGGGCATCTGTTAACCAATTTGTTAAGGCGTTGTATGTTTCACGACTGAAATAGGGGAGAAAAACAGACTTATTTTCAAGAAGCAGCTGCTGCAAACAAAATGTTTGTCAGTGTTTTAGTAAAGGTAAAAGGTTATTAAATTATGAAACCAAGTGGAAAAAGTTCATTAGTTTTTAATTATTTATGAGACACAATGTTATATAAAAATGTACTCATTACTCAGTAGTGTGACAGGCTGCGAATCATTACCTTATGGACAAGTCCATTGTTATGGACAGAGCAATAAAGAAACTGACACTGAAAAGTTTTCAGCCCAAATCAGATTACAAAGCAATCTATTGGTAATTTGGTATAATCATTGGAAGTGGAGCGGAGAACATTACTACACAACATTGTAAAAATAAGTTTTTTTTTTGTTTTTTTTTTAAATTTCTTGATGTATACTCAACTTTAATGATTATAGTGGTGAAATTTTTTTTTTCTGCTGAAAATGATTTCTGTATTTTAATAGACAATGGTTGATTTTATTCTTGGATAAAGAACTTTTGAAGATAAAAAAAAAGAAAAAAAAAAAGAAAAGTATATTTTCATGTAAACAAAAAAGGCAATTAAAAACAAATGAACTTATACAAGATTTGTGTAGAAAATCTGAAACTGACCAAAAGGTTTTTTCTTGTATTTTTTTTTCAAATGAAAATTTTAAAATCATTTGAAAGTATATATTTTCTATAAAGCAAACAAAGTCTTTTAATAATTACATAATCCTTGTGTTTTACAACCTCTGGTAGGCTTTTGCAAATCTACCTGAGATAATAGTTTAGTATACAGCAAGAAATTTAAAAAAAAAAAAAAAAAAAAAAATTAAAGTTGAGATTGTGATGAAATAAGGGCAAAACAAAGCAAAAAACAAAACAAAAACAAACAAAAAAAAACCCCCAAAAAACAAACAGACCCAATGAAACTATAACAAAATAAATTGTTGCTTGAAATGAACCTGAAGATTCTAAAATATTTCAAACTAAAATATTAAAGCATTATCATAGACAGAATATATACAGTAAAATGTTGGATGTCATTGATTTTATTAAAAATATTAGAAAAATTATTCCAACTTATTTGTTAGTTAAACAGTACTTCCTCAATTATTTGGACAGCTCTAGGACAAGAATCAAAAGAATAGGTAATTCTAAATTCTGGATAATTAAATACCTAAATTATTGAAAAAGAATGAAGAAAAATGTCATTTTCTGAGAGAAATTTAACATTTATATCATCAGATAACATTTTCAAATGCTTTGTTTGGCTTATTTTTAATGAAAGGAAAAAAAAAAGAAAAGAAAAAGTGCCAACCTTTGACGGTTCCAACTGGTCTCACATTTTTCTGTTGCTAATTTACAAAGCGGGATTAAAGTAGACGTATTTGTACAAGTAGCTTCTGGTTGAAAATGCGACCAACTTAAACAGTTGTCAAACATAATCATTGCTTTGGTGTTTGAAATTGGGATTTGGGGCTGTTGAACACAAGCAATATCGTTATCATTGAACTCTTCAATATTTTCTAGCATGGTTATAAGTTTAACAATGCCTGGTCACTTAGGTGCCATTTGCATTGAAAAAGTCATTTATTTCTGCTTCATTTACATCGATGTTTAATGCTACAAATTGCTCAATCTTCCATTGTCCCAGCGATTGGAACTATAGCATTATTAATTGAACTGATTTTATCAGCATTTTTATCAAACTGAGTATGGTTTTCTAATTTCTCAAATTCATGACCGAGATGAAGTATTAGGATGGGTTTAGTTTCGGATAATTGAAAACTGTTTGCATGATTTCAGTTTTTCTCTTCATTTCACGTGCAGATAATCAAAAGTCTGGAAAATTGCAGTACAGATGACCTCGTAATATTATATACCTCATAGTCGATTATGGCTTGCTGGTTATATCGCTGGGAAAAATTAATTTATGTATTTGAAATTTTTTTTTTCTGTTTTAAAGAAAAAAAAATCAGAAATCTATTTAGCTTAATCAGATGCGAGTTGAAATGTCACTGAGAGCTTAATCTTTATTTATGATCATGTGCTGTCTAATCACTGCAGTAGATCAACAGCCTGAGTAAAGTTGAAATAAAAAGGAACTAAAAAATTAAGGACAGTAAATATGAGTCTGAATTAATATTAATAAATAGTTGATAGTACTTTGTCTAAAATATCCTAGTAACTTCAGTGTTCATACTCAGAGATGTCTGCATTGAAGCAGTCATTGGTGTTTAATGCTCAAAATCTTCCATTATAACAATTGGAATTATAGCAATATTAATTGAAATATTACATAAAAAATTAGTCCAGTTGATAAATACACAATATACATAAAGTGAGTGAAGACATGGGGATCAACAATGCATAGAGGTCAACACTGAAGATCACAATGAAGTGACAGTCACCATTCAGTGTCCACACTGTCTATAACTATAAATACTATTTCTGATATTGAGCAATCTTCCCATATATATATATATATAGATATATATATATATATATATATATATGTGAAAATTTCTCAAATTTAACTTTTAGAGAAGACAATATTTGTAAATAAATGACAATAAGAAAACAGTAATTGCTGACTCGTTTCATCCTAATGCGGACTTTTTCAAAGCAAGTAACGAAATGAAATGAATTTAATCAAACAAAGAAAATTAATAAATAAAAACAAAAAACAGAGTGTTCTTAGCAACGGGAATGTAGGAAACGCTATTTTCGTATTGTTAACTGAAAATGACGTCAGTTAATGTCACGTGTGGAGAATATTTCATTAATCTTTGTTGATGGATTCAACCATTTTCTTTTGATTTTAATGTTTTTGTGTACATTTGTTTGTGAGAGCAGTAATTTTGTTAGAAAAGGTGAAATAGGGAAAAAACCTGGGCGTAGATTAATATTTGGGTATTGTTCGATTGCGGCACTCTCTAGGATTTTCCTTCTGAGTGAGTTATTTTCTTTTTTTATAAGTATAGAGTTTATATTCATATATATATATATAATATGAAAAAATTAGAAAAAAGAGGTGCATGTGTGCTTCTTAAAATATTTAAAATAGATAGGTTAATTAATAAAATGAGGACAAACGAAAGGGTACCAATATAATCAGTACAATAGACATTTATTAAATATTAATTATTAACCATATGACAGAAATGAAGCACAGAAAGAAAAGTTTTAAGTCTGGAATTTTCTGACATGCTTGTGTCCTTCATCAATGGACTGAGGAATAAACAGAGACATGGGAATTACTCACTGACAAATGTTTTTGCAGATGGTGTAGTTTTTTTTTGTTTTTTTTCATAAAAAGGTTCGCACACCATGGAATCAGACAGAGGTCTTTTTTTTTTTTTTAACAATATGATTTCCACCAGAAAATACACCGTCTGCAAAAACATATGTTGGTGAGTAAGTCCCATTTCTATGTTTATTCCTCAGTCCGTTGATGAAAGATACAGGTGTGTCTGAAAATTCGGTTAATATTTAATAAATGTTTATCATACTGATTATATTGGTACCCTTTCGTTTGTCCTCGTTTTATTAATTAACCTATTATATATATATATATATATATATATATATATATATATCTATCTCACACATACCATATATATTCTGTTATGGTAACAAAACACTAGTTTACTTTGAATAGCACCAAATATGCCTTTTCTTATAATATTTTTATAATTTAAAGCATTTAATTTTTAAAATGTCATGATTATTGTTGATGGAACATGCTTCATGGTACCACAACTAATTTTCTTATTACTTGATTGACAAATCTATTGTTATGGAAAGATGAAAAATCACTGCTCATTATAGAGATAGATTACAGTTAAGCTTGGAATTATACTGGAAATAACAATATTCTTCAAACATTATTCTTTTGTTCCCAGATACTAATTTGGCATAAATTCTGTTTTTATGCCCAAGATACAGAACAATTGATTTTGCTTTGGAGGTGAAATATTGCCAGTATCTTTACTATTGTTCACTATTTACATTATTCAGACTATTGTCCTCATCTTTGTCGCCATATTTATTACAACATTTCGGCCTTTCAGTATCTGTCTATATTTCTGAGATGAGGTATTATGTACACTATTTACATTATTCGGACTATTGTCCTCATCTTTGTTGACATATTTATTATGTTTCGGCTGTTGTATACTCTGGCCTTATTCAGGTAGTTGGTATGTCGAACTGAACCCTTTATTTCGCTCAAGGACACATGGCACAGTGGATAAAGGCATTGGTTAGATCCAGTGACAGGACCCAAAGAGTGTGAGTTCAATACCCGGTTACGGCAGTGGAGAACTTGCAGAGGGGAATTAACAGGAGATAACTGATAACTGACATCCATTAAACATGGCACGTGGAACTAGAATGGTCTGCCCCAGTGAGCGAAATAAGGGGTTCAGTTCGACATTCCAACTATCTGAAGAAGGCCGGAGTGTAGAATGGCTGAAATGTAATAAATATGGCGACAAAGATGAGGACAATAGTCTGAATAAAGTAAATAGTGTACATAATACCTCATCTCAGAAATAAAGACGTATCTTTACTATTGTTATTACAACATCACTACATGGGACAGTGTCAGTCAGATTTTTGCTTCTTAACTGGGGAGGGAAATTGGAAAAAAGGAAATGAAGATTACCAGCAACAAAATACATGTGACTGGAAGGGGAAGAACTCACAAACCAAAACTTGTTGATTGAAACAAAAATGAGGACACTAGTCTTAATTTGGAATAAACTTTCCAAGTTTTAATTTAACATGAAGGCATCAGTATATAGTCATCTCCCACCATCCCATAATATATTGTACTGGAAAGTTCTTGGGCTGTACATTGTGTCTGTACTGTTCCACTGAAATGCAAATGCTGCTAACATCCTGCCTACTGAGTCAGTCTACCAAAAGGCTTTGTGCTATACACAATTAGTATATAAGGTTTTGCTCTGATCTATATAATTGTTGACAAATATGAACATAGTGACTGCATTAAAATTTCTGAAGTTTGGTAAATCTTCAACAGAGACTATTGAAATGATTTGCTTGCCATTCAAACATTCTTTTGGTCAAACACATATTTGAGTAGAAAACTTGTTTCAAGTATTTAGTTCAAAAAGATAAGCTAATCATCAACAAAATACCAGAAGTGGGGGGTTAAAAAAAGAAAAAGAAAAAAGGACTATTGTTGAACAATCCATCAGCTCTATCTCACATAATAGAAATTGGTTAGAAATCAGTCAGGAGATCCCTGACTGGAAACTTTCCAATAGGAACTGGCAACTTTACTGCAGACTAAGATATATTACTTTATACATTATTATAATGGACATTTTGTATTTGAAATAGATGCCCCATTCTTATTTATTAAACGGTGTGTCTTACGTCTATTGGCTTGTATATTCAAAAAATCCTAGTAAAGAAAATGTGTTCCCAGGCAGAGATCGAATCTGCATCTCCATTTGTAGGGGAAACCACAATTTGACTCAGCATGATTTACCACTCGGCCCCAAAGAATGTCACAGCAAGCAAGGCTATATTTTCCCTTTTTAAAGAAAGCACATCCCCTTCATTAAGATTATTTTCTCTAAAGCCTGTATGTGCTCAGTTTCGCATTCGAAATGTAAACAAAGCAATTTCTAAAGAATTAGTGGATTATATATATTATTTATTTTAAGATAATAAAACATGTTAAAGAGTAGTTTAACATCACCTGTAGAGACATTAATTTAGCAATTTTTAACATTTTTTAATATCCTAAAATAAATAATATCTAGCTCTACTATATATTGAACCCTCTTTTAAATTGTTACATACAGTGGAATCAGACTCCATTTGTTCTCATTTTACCTGGGGATTATATATATATATATATATATATATATATATATATAAAAAGATATTGTATTATATGAAAGATAACTATCATTTCCTTAATTGTACGTTTTAATTATGAAACAAATCAAAATGTAAACAAAGATTTATAAGCTTCCAGATGAGAATTGAGATTCATTTGGCTTTTTAAAAATATACTTAAGTGTCCCAAATTCAATGTTCTAGAGCAGGCATGTCCAAAGTCCGGCCTGGGGTCCAATTACAGACCAGAGTCAAATTTCATATCCCCCCCCCCCATACTCTGTCATAGAATGTATCATTTACAGCCTGCCAATATTGTCAATCAGTGTATGTAAAGTACACATCTAAGAAATGCAATTTTATGTTTTACCAAAAGATGGCAGCAGCACTGTGTGGCTGCCCTCTGGCAGTGTGACCCTGACCATAGCCTTTTCCAGCCAATTTCTAAAATAACTGCCTTTGAACTAAACCTGGCCTATATACTGCAGTCTACATCTCGGTATCACCCTTCACATTAATGCAGGCAAATTATTTCTTTTGGTCATCTGAGATGAATAAATTCTAAAAAATCTTAGTGCCTTAAATTTGTTTTGTGTTGGTCAAAGACACTTCGACTTGTGTCACTTGATGTTTCCTATTTTTTAATAAGATGAATGTTGCGGTTATGTTTCTATTCATATGTTTTTAACTTAAAAGTTAATAGACAATATTAATTATGAATAATATTAAGATTAACCTGAGATATAGCTTCCTGGATGTTCTTTTTTCTTGGACATATTTTACTTCATCTTATATGGGCTTCAGATATGACAGGCTGAGTGATTTTGGTAAGACCTGTTAAAATTTATTTGTCATCCATGTGAAGAAATGAAAATAATCCATTTGCAGTAAAATTTTCCAAAGATAGTTCATTTGCATTTAATTTTAATGGTTCAAAGAATTCCAAGCAAAATGGTTGGCCCTCACATATATTCACCTCATCAAATCTGGCCCTCTTTGAAAACAGTTTGGACACCCCTGCTTTAGGTAATCGGCTCTGTAGTACTTGGCTTGTGTTTGTTGGAATTTGCTACAGATTATTAATACATGCTCAATTGTGTATGGTTCCTGACATGGTATGCACAACAGTGGTTCTTTGTTTTTGAGTGGTGAATGGCAAATATGTCCTATAGGGTGATTGGCTAGAACCATCTTCACTCTTGTCTCTCTGTAGCTTGGATGTCATTCATGAATGACTGGAATTCATTTTCTTAAACTAATAAAATAAATATTCCTTTGCAGACCAGAGTTTGGTTGTAATTGTGGGGGTCACTTTGGGGGTTAATTCCTTGTATAAAGGCATGAATCAAACTCTTTGTCATATAACCAGTCACTTTAAATATTTTTCTTTTTTAATACTGCTGTTGTTACAATGGTAAAGAATTAGGAGAGTGGCAATTGACCAATAATTAATTTTAATGGTTCAAAGAATACCAAGCAAAGTGGTTGACCCTCATGCATATTCACCTCATCAAATCTGACCATCTTTGGACACCCCTGTTCTAGACTGAAACAACAAAATCTTGATTTCATTTTCAAATATTGTTGAAGCTTTTGTCATCAATACAGTCATTGCCACTTCCTTTTGCAGTCAGGCATATTAAATATAAGCAGATTTCCATTAGTTTTATTAGTTTAAATAAAAAATGAGAGAATGGAGAAAGGGACATTTTTGGACAATTTTCTTATTGGTGGTGGTGGGGGGGATTGTTGCTGTTCTGACAATGTCTTGGTAGATCTATTCTACAACCTTCTAGCCTATGAAAAAAGATGATTATTTTTGGTTGTTTAAAGACGTAAAAAACAAAACAAACAAAAAAACAAAAGATTTAAAAATTAAAAACAAAATTAAAGACAAAAAAGAAAAGTTTACAAAAGGCAATAAAATGATAGTTTCAAATATGAAAACTTATCGTTCATAGAATATTCTAGTCTTGTGAAAAGTAGAAAATCTGAGTAATGTATATGATTTGAATAAATTGGGGAAGGGGGAGATAGAGACAGACAGACAGACAGACAAGGTAAGTAGAGAGATAGAAAAAGTCAGTGAAAATCAAAGCAAGAGAGGCCAGATAACAAAAATATGAAAGCGAGAATAGAACAAACAAGTTAAACTAAAATAATCACGAAAGAAAAAGCCAATGGTGAGAAGAAAAATAATAAAAAAAAAAAAAAAAAAGGAAAGAAAAAAAAAAAGATGAAAATTCACTTATGGTAAAAGATGAGTTGTTAAAAGTCCGAGATATTATCCATAATCACTTTCTCAGTTAGCAGGTTATACAGCAGAGTGCT